>JAJJMC010021118.1:898215-1054447 GCA_023531435.1 Papaver californicum | reverse complement strand
CGAAGGAAGCAAAAGGATCGGGAAGCTAAGGAAAAGAAAGCTATGGACCTCGGAGAAGAGGTGAACTTTTTTTCAAACCCCCCTTACTTTTAACATATTTATTTATCTTTTGGTATCTATAAAGGAATGGCTTTTAAGTTGGATTTTAGGTGTTTTTAGAGTATTGGTTTTCTTCAGCATTTCGGGGTTCAGTTTGTTACTCATACAAGTTTTGCAATTTGCAGCTACCTCCTAGACCAATTCCACATACCATTGAAAACCAAAGAGTGCCTGATGAAACCATTTGTAAGCCCGACGATGAAGAGGTTTGTCTTTTAATCTCCTTTCAAGTTTCCATCTTGAGTTTTGTTACTCTTTGTTTGTATTTAACTCAAAACATAGACATCGGGTTGTGTTCCAGTCATTATGTGTAAAATAGACACTGTTCAGTTTTTCTAAGTGGTGGTATTGTTGTCCCTGTGCAGTTATTTGCTGGAAATGATGCGGATGAATTCAGTGGGGTTCTGAAACGAGAATATACTCCAAAAATTTTGATCACTACGTGTCGTTATAACTCTACTGTATGTTCCTTGATACTTATGTAGTTGGTCTGGCTTAAAAATTATGTCCACAACATGGTATCTGATGGTTTTTTTTATTTAAATTTGCAGAGAGGACCAGCTTTCATCTCGGAACTACTCACAGTAATTCCAAATGCTCATTATTTCAAGAGAGGAACCTATGACTTGAAAAAGGTGCTTTGATTTTGATGGTTATAACATGATTGCCTACTAATCTGTGAGCAATAGTTTTTACGTTACACTTTTTTTGTGCCGCAGATTGTTAAATATGCAAATAAAAAAGACTTCACATCTATCATAGTTGTCCACACTAACCGTAGGGAACCAGGTAAGCAAAGCTTTTTGGGTTCCCATTTATTCCTGGACTGCATTCTTGGTTATTCTGTTTTATGTTTTGTACCTAGTCTTTGTTATGGTTTTGTTTATGGCATGCCTCTGTTCAGATGTTAGTTCATGAATATTTTCATTTTTTTTTCAATGTAGATGCTCTTCTCATTATTGGCTTACCTGATGGACCAACTGCACATTTTAAACTCTCCAGTCTAGTCTTGCGTAAGGATATTAAGGTATGTCTATTTAAGATTACACCCATGCATGCCTGGCTCATTGTGATGCAGGGGATTGCTTCCTTGGGAAAGTTTTAAACTCCTATGCAGGAAGTTTAAGTGTTTGATATGCCTGCATGTCCACTCACGTACGGACAAACAAATTGATTTCAATAATTAAACTATGAATACAACTTGTATGTTCTAATGATATCTATTTGATACCACAGAATCATGGTAATCCAACTCTTCACATGCCTGAACTTGTGATGACTAATTTCACGACACGTTTGGGACATCGTGTTGGGAGGTAGAGTTCTTACCCTTTGAAGTTGGATATCACAATATAATCTTTATTGTTTAATTTTGCTTGGATCTAAATTCCACATGTATACTTGTCTCCTAATTTTTTTTCTCTCTCTCGATATGTTCTGTTTAGGATGATACAATCACTCTTCCCTCAAGATCCTAATTTTCGAGGAAGAAGGGTTGTGACCTTCCACAATCAGCGTGATTTCATTTTCTTTCGCCACCATAGGTTTGTCTCCATATGGTTACGTTTGCTCTAAGTGCAACACTTTGCTTAAGGGTACTTCTAGTAAATTTTGGTCTGCATGGTGGTAATATTGTTTCGGCATGGTACTAGGTACATTTTTGACCAGAAAGAAATCAAGCCGCTCGATGGGAAGAGTAAAAATAAAGAAACCATGGAGAAGAAGGAGAAGAAGCTTGGAAAACTGTTTACTCGCCTGCAGGTCAAAACTTTTACCTTCCTATTACATAACCATCTGAGTTTGGTAACACTGATTAGACATAACTCAGGAGCAGAATACTTGTTTAATACCTTTTATTAATTAACTTGCAATAAAAAACTTTTATATTAAGTATAATACATAACAGTGTAATATTGTAACTGTGGATGGATGGAAGGAAATTGTTGCTCCATCTACAACACTCTTATACGTTAAGAAGGGTGGCAGGATGACTAAATTTATTGTGAGGTTGTAACATGAGTTTTTGTAAAATTAGCTAAAATTATCCTTCCAAAAACGTGCAGGAGTGTGGTCCGCGCTTCACGCTAAAGTTGATCAGTTTACAGCATGGAACATTTGATACTAAAGGAGGGGAATACGAATGGGTTCACAAGGTATTATATTCCCTCATTTGATTTTGAAAGAATTTCCCTCTCCTTCTTTCATATATTTGTTTGCTTACTTTGTTTTTCTTTGCTGATTGTTAGCCGGAAATGGATACGAGCCGAAGGAGATTTTTCTTGTGAGCTTTCTGGAGTTATCGCTGGAAGGAGGGGTTCTTACCAGAATCAGTTTGCATCTTTGTTCACTTTTTGAACACCCATGTCAGATATTTTTTAATTTTATTTTTTGAAACGCAACGGAAACTCATTTGTTTGTCATTAGTGTTTTCTTTTTGTTATTTCCATTTTTTAGGCATAGTGTATTTAACTAGATGCGCAAAGGAGCAAGTGCTGGAAAAGAAAACTAATGTTTACTTGATTAAGAAATTCCAAGGCAGGATGAATTGTTATTTTTTAGCATTTTTATTTTCCTGTTCGATTTACACATAGTTTGCGAGAAAACGTTTTCTAAAGGCACAATGGAGTAGTATCAGTGGTCAGCGACAAAAGTATGATTCAAAGCTTAGGCCAAGTCCTATGTGCCCATATCTAATGGGTACCTGGCTGGACAAACAGGGCGCACCACTATGGGAAAAGCTCTAATCGATGGAAACTATATCGAGCGATATAATGTTTATCGCCAGCGATTAAGTCTTTGTCGTCGGCGACAAAGAGGTAGCTGCTAACGGCTACTTTCAGGCAACGACCATATTCAGTCAAAAACAACCAAATTTCCTTCAATTGTACATATACCCCAACAATTTCTTTCAACTCACACCACTCTTTATCTATTTTTAAAATTAATTTACATATTTCTTAAATTATCTAACTTTTAACTCACAGTTGATGGATTGATGATGAAACTAAAACTTGAGAGAGTTTTGTTTTAGATTAAAATGAGGAGAGTTTTGATTTAGATTAACAAAAATGCGTGTGAGAGATTGAGGTGTAGAGAAGGTGTGAGTTGAATTGAGTTTGAAACTGAGTATTTATAGGAGGTCCAGCCAGGACCGTTAAGCGATAAGCGATATAGTCTAAGACTTGGCCGCCAGTGATAAAGACTATGCCGCGCAGTGCAAAACATCAAATCAGAACATTTGAGAGGTCATTTTAGTCATTTGCTAGGTCCATAGTGGCTCAAAATGATCGAATATGATCATTTGAGAGGTGCATAGGAACCGACCTTTGGAGGGCTAAAACATTAGGGGATCAGTCACATTTTATTTTGCCATTACTACCTATGCTACTGCATGCTGGTTCGTATGGAACAACATACCTGCTCCCATGCCAGAGTGCATGATGCTAGACATCAATCCTCAACAATCTGCACTTTAATAGATTGGACATAATTCAAATTTTGAGTTCTATTCAAATGTCAGAGGGTCTTTTGGGGTTAGTATTAGAATCTGCACATTCCAAGACCCTCTCTCGAATATTTTCTATACTGCCCTAATTGCTTTAGATTTCACAAGAAAAATCCATTGGACTTTGAGGATATCCACGACAAAAAAGAGAAGATGCAATCTCTAGAGGAGTTGATCTAGCTTTTGCTTGGGCCAAAAAGATGCAAAACCTGAATGTGGAAATTTAAGCCGAAGATTTGGAAACCTAGGGAAGTTTAAACCATTTACTAGGATACGGTGCAAGGAAAATTTTCTTTGAGTTACCATGCTAGTTATCAGGGTGGACAAGATACATCCAATCTCTTCTGTCCTTCTCAATCTTAAAGTTATCCATATGATCGAAAATAACCAAACTTTCACAATAGCTTTGGTCTGTAGAGAATCCACAATCATGAGCTGAGCAAAGAGCAAAACCAAAGAGCAAATACCAATTTTTTTTGTTCTTTCGGGATGTGAAGTGCAGCGGTAGAAGAGTAAAATATGGTCAAGTGTATGTACAGTTAACGCTTGACCTTGGGCGTATGTGTATGAAGACGTTTGTTGTTTGTGTGGACGGGAAGTTAAACGCTTGGTTTGGGCGGACGTTCTATCAACCGCACAATGAGAAATGTAGGCCTAAATAAACGCTTGATGATGGACGTATGCATAAGAGTACGCCCAAATGACAGACGCGCATGCAGAGAACGCATGGTAGGGCATACGTTAAACCCTACACCCATTAACATGCGTAATTATAAGTAGACACCTGATGAGTGAGATCACACGTGCAACTACTGCATGTAGACGTGCAGTGGGCGTTCCTTTAACCAAACGCCTGTGACACCAAGCGTTTATATACAAATACGCCTGCCAGAAAAGGCAGAGATCAAGATCAACGCGTGTCATCAGGCGTGTATATCGTCATATCCTTTTCAACACAAGGACGATGCTATGCTTGCTCCTCTTCTCAACAACAAGATCTTCTCAACTGAAACTTCTTCCCCTCTTCTTAACTTAAAACCTAGCATCAAAGAAACACTAAGCGTATCAAGATTAGGTTTATCTCAACAAGACAAGATATGATACTCAAATTACTTTTAATGAATTTCAATGGATTTTCATGGTTTTAATATTAATTTGTTGTAATGTTTTGTTAATTAGATATGTAGATATATGTTTAAAGATTAAATATATGATTATGTTCATTTCGAATTAGGTTTTACCAATTGTAATTCTCAATTGGCTTTAATTCTTAACTAGGGTTTTTGAAGTTGTGAATTGGGTTTAAAAAATTTATAAAAATTAATTGATTTGAATTTGGAATTGATTAAGTTCTTGATTAATTTGAGTTGGGTTGTGGTTAATTTTATGTGTCTAGAGACGGATATGTTTGTTATAGATGTAGAAGACATAATTAGTGTGTATGTAAATATGAAGGTTTATGGAATTTTGGAATTATGAATGTTTATGTTCTTTTTTAATGAATGTTTATGGAATTATGATAAATTTTTGTAGAGTTGATAATTTGATTAGTGGATTCTTTTGTGAATGATGAAATTTGTATTTGGATGATTTATGAATGTTTGTATATTTGATTATCGAATTAGAGGATTACTCTTTTAATGATGCAATTTATATTTATCTGGAATTTATGAATGTTTGTAGAGTTGATTATTTCTCTAGAGGTGTTTTAATGATGAAATTTGTATTTTTGTGGATTTATGAATGACTGTAGAGTTGATTATTTGTGCATTGTGAGGATTACTCTTAATTTTGAAACTTGTATGTATTTTTTGCACAGATGTTGAACAATGTTACGTCGATATTCGTTGGTCGAAAAAAGACGAACGAGAAAGCTAAAACTGTTGTGGATCCTGAAGTATCCCCAACCCTTGAATCTATGGCGGTATCTGTTCCCGGGTTAGCAAACTACCATGTCGTGGAAGATGGTGAGAAACACGTTTCGACAGATATATCATATTCAAGCTATCCAAAATCCAAGTATATACATCGTGGTTCCTTCCACTCAGTCATTCAGAACTATGCAATTATTATACAACACATCCCAGAGTTAAATACGTAATTGAAAATGCAGGATGGGGACGTTTATTGACCATGGATTTAGGAGATTCCTTAATTCATTGATTGACTATCTTGTTGAGCGCTTTTGGGATACAACAAACACTTTTCACTTCCATTTTGGTGAGATGGGGTTCACACCGCTTGATTGGGTCATGTGGACATGATTGAGTATTGTTGTTGGGAATGATATTCCATATGATGCAGCCAAGTACAAATTTGATTATGTCCGTGAGCATATTTTTCCAGAAATAAAAGGTTTCATAGTTTGTAAAAGAGAAGTTATCCCCCCGCAGTGGATTACAAATGCAATTATCGTTGCATTTTTAGCACATATTTCACACAAGAAACGTTGGTTGCGGCTAACGATAATAGCAAACTTGTTGAAAAAGTTGCCACAGCCTTTTGTATGTATGTTTTGGACAGTTTTTCTTTTCTAATGCCAAGAACTATATTGATGTTGGATTGTTAGCTGCTTTTGAGGATCTTAATGCATTTTGCACGTATGACTGGAGTGGTGCTGCTTTTTTAAAATTGCATTCGACACTCGGTGCATCTAGTAGGGGACAAAAGTCACTAACCGTCCCCTTCCAAATATTAGAGGTAATTTTTCTCCTATTTCTACTTCCTTTAAATGTTTACTTGTTGGTAAATGATTTATTTGGTTGGTTGTTATGACGGAGTAGTTTTGGGGGATACAAATATCTGGGCATATGTCGATAAAAACTGCAGCGAGTGATAATGAAACAATATGGCCTAGAATTTCTCGGTGGAAGGAAAAGAGGAAGTAGAGTATTGATATTGTTCTCTCTAGGACTATGCTTAATCAGCTGACTGTTGCCGACTTGACGTGGCGACCGTGGGAATCCGCCAAATATGTCCTTGACACTGATGATGGACGCACGACTTCAGAGCTCTCAGACTCAAGGGTTATATTTACTTGGCTTGGCACTGTGAGTTGATAATTGTTTTGATGTGACCATTGCAAAATATTATAAGTCAATAGCATTGTTCTTTATTTTCTTGGATTTTTGATAGTTATTTTCTTTTATCTTCTGATAGTTATTTTCTTTGTACAACATAACATGTACCTCGGAGATCGGTGTTGGAGGCAAAACCATTTTACTTTTTACGTTTCCAGAAATCCACCTACTCGTATTGACAACCTCAATATTGATGAGCAAATCAGTTGAAGGAAGGTTGTTGGCCACTTGCAACAAAATTAGTGCATGTTGTTTTGTATGATTTATATATTGACTATTGGCGAAACTTGCAGAAATATGTGACCAAAGTCGATTAGGAGGTAAAAACATATGGGTATGTTGGTGATCGTATTAAACAAAATATTAAAGAACCTAGTGACACTATGCCAGAAATCACCTTTTCTGACGGATAAAAACCGTCGTAATAGAATGACAGAATCTGTCCTTCAGATGACCTGTCATTTTTTAAGGGGTCGAAAACCTTAAGGATGGTGACATGCTGTCAATTATGTATACAATAAACGACGAGTTTTTATTTGTCAATAATTCTCGACTGGCAGTGCTTGTAAATTAACTCTAAAATTGAATTACCAGCTTAAATTATAAATAAAATTATTATTTTCTTGAAACAATAAATAAAATTAGTACGAAGAACTTAGAACATTTTTAACTTTAAAATATACAGACATATATTGTAAAAGTTCAATCTCATTTTAATTCTGTCCAACCAACATCCAAGAAGACGACATCAAAAAATCAAAAAAAAAGAAGAGAAGAAGAAAAGGCTATTGCCTAAGACAACATTGGCGAAGTAATTACAAGTGCTTTTGAAGCAAAAACAACATTGCGAACACATTGGCATAGTTTATTGCGAACACATTGAAACTATGGGCAAGTGCTTTTGAAGCAAAATCTCCCCTAGGAAGACACTGACACTGCGAGCTGATTTCCTTCTCGAAGGCCTCTACATCTACACCATCTCCAGCAATTACAAGAACAACCTGACTGTCAGGACCATGGTTTGCCTGAAACCACCAAAAACACAGTATTAGGTTTACACAAATGACCATAAAAATTAAGCAACACTAAGTGGCTAATTAGGAATAGAATACTTAGATGAACAAAAATTGTTTGAGCAGGACAAAGAGAATATTGAATTCATAATTATTTTTACATTAAGTTCATAGTACCAATTAAATGAGAAAAATCGGGAAGTAAATTAATATATAAACACCTTAGATAGTAAATCAGCTGCTATATGAACCGGATTGGCATGTTTATCAGCAATAAACAAAACTTTAGATAGGTCCGCAGGCATGTCTATCGAAACCATCGCTTCAGTGTTCTGCGTCGTAAAAAATTAGAATGAATGGGGTATATCTAAGCTTCAAGCAACAATAATAAAAACTTGACGTAGACACAGAACATTTAAAATGCGAAGACAAAAAACTTCAGTGTAAAAAAAAACTAGAAATGGTAATGGAAGTTATCAATGCTTAAATAGAAGGAATCATAAAAGTACCCGAAGAATCATTTTTGCAGCAGTGACATAATGGTTTCCAAGTCCAAAAATTTTCTCCACCTACAAATAAAATAAAGTGAACATACAAATTAGCATAATGATCAATTATAGAGTTTTGCATGAAAGAACCAGAAAGTTCTGTAAAACCCCTAAAATTATATCTAATATGCTGAGAAAAAATGTTACCAACAGTGTGTTGAGGCAATGTGTTTACGCAGCTGTGACTGATAGTCAATTTAAAAATGTACCTGCACAAAATAGTCACCGATTGAGTAATCATCACTTCAAAGTGTGTTCGCAGATTTTAGCAAGCCTACCCAAGTTTAACAGTTAACCTTCCTAAACTTTGATTTGGCACCAGACTTGCTGTTGCTATCATCTTTTAATTAGTTGTCAGACCTTGATGGTTTGCATCATCATCCCTGGACAATACCTTGAACTTGTCACCCTGTTCTTTGGGAGTTTCTTTTAGTTTACTTCTAGCTTTAGGAGTTGTATTCTTCGATTTACCAGCCTTTTCTTCCTTGGCTTTAGTAGATCTCTCATCCATAGGCTTGCTTCCCTTACTGCTACTGTTATGGGATCCATCATAAGATTTGTATCTAAATATACCCTTGAGGTCCAATATCTATATCTCACTGTCTAGAATATACTAAAACCTGCACATATCAAATAATAAGCATTGATGTGCAATTCGAACCAAATTCGACTACAAATATAAGACATAGCATCTGCAAATCTATATAAATAATTTATTTATAAAGCACCCTGTACCGAGTTTCGTCCTTTTTATTTTGTTCTTGTTTTAGAACCGTCCAACTAAGGTCTTCAAAAATATCCATCGAAGATATTTAGAGCTAGTACCACATTCACAGGACACAATATAATAGTAGTTACAAGTTGCTGATAAAGGGATAGAGGCAAAACTACATTCTGAACTGCATATGTGGTTCATTGCTAGAAGAATCCCGGAGAACCAATCTTCTCACCAATATAACATGTTACAGTTGCTTGCACTTTCATCTATATGGAAAAGCTTAGTACTAGCCATGAAATTAGGTATAGTAAAACTAGAATACAAGTTTGGCAAATAGCCATTACCATATCAGATCCTTTTATCCACATAATGTAAGCCTCACAACTTAAACTTTAATAGCAAAAACTAGGTCATCTGACAAGAAATACCTTAACACAGAGATCAGGCGAGACACAGCACAATAAGCAGGATCTTCTGTGCTTTCAAAACGTATGGATAATCTGTAATATGGTTTCATTGAAAATTGAATTACAAATATAACCAAAGTAAACATGTTGACACAATTGAGACTACATGAGCCATCAGTAACAAAATCAAATGAGTTATATTGCAAACTTGAAGATGCAAAAACCATCCAACAGCACAAGATCGATAACTAAAAAGGAACAATTACACTCAAAAATAGCTCGTGTATCAGTATACTTATGTATTCGCATGAAAGCAGCAAAAAAATTGGTATCAACAGAAAAAATGACACCATTATAATAAAATAAAATGCATGGATTAAGCAGAGAATATTAAGGAAACAAAAGATATATTTTATATTCCAATAACACCATAATCTGTAGTCAATGCATCAAATGAGAGATGAACATCATATACCTGAAGAAAAGCCGTTGAAGACCTCAGTAATATAACCAAAGAATTAATTATCCCATGTGTTCGAGACTGCGAACCAAAACATTAACTCGGTCAAATTGTAATCTAAAATCGTGATCTAACGATTTCTGAAAACTGAAATTGAAATTGAACTTGTCACTAGAATCGAAACCCTAACAATTTCTGAAATTAGATTTCAACAGTACGACTGAACTTGAAGGTGAAGAATGAAGGTGAGATAGTATTCACAAATCGTACAGAACTGTAAAACTGATTTTAAACTTGATGAATATGCTGACATTAGATTTCAACACTACAACTGAAGCAATTAGCAACAACATCTAGTTAAGAAATTAGATCTCTTAATATTACAGTAATTAGTAAACAGAAAAGTGAAATGATTATTTTCAATGGTGGAAGAAAATTACATTTGTCAGTTTCAATGGAGGAAGAGAGATGTTTGTTTCTAAGTACGGCAGAAATTTTATTGGGAAGATACTGAGCTCGTCAAAAAAAATTTTGGGCGTTAAAAGATTTTTTTTTTAATTACCAAAAAGTTTCTAAATTTGTAAATATTACCAAAATACTAAGCTCGTCAAGAATAGAAGCCGTCTAAAATTTAGGAATTTGATAGCAATGTGTCACGGGTCAGTCCTTCCTCTCGACTTTCTTTCGTGTGGTATTTATCTAGAATTCTTTTACTAGATAAGTAAGTCTTTCCTAAAAAGTTTAACACAACTTCAAGTGTCTACTCAAGATCAAACTCACAAAAAACTTAAGAACAACTTATGAACACTCAGTAAACACTCAAGAAAAAGGATGAATGTTTGAATGGAAGTTGTATGTATGTAATGCTCTCCCAAACTTGGATGATTTACAAATGAAAGTGGCATCCCTATTTATACTAGTTGGGGATGCCAAGAATGTTCTAGATCATGTTCTAGATCTTTACAAGTGTATGGTTAAGATCTACTTCTAGAGTATTCTATACATATCTATACAATTCTAGAGGATTCCATCCTTATCCTCACATATCCACACCATTCTAGAATATTCTAAGAAAAGGACAAAAGAAGAAGATTCTAGAAAGGAAGGCTATCCAAGGTGCCAAAGGGCTAGCCAAGGTGGTGCACAAGGGTGATTTAGCCATGTGCTAAGCCATTTGGTGCACCCTTGTGACATTCTCCCCCATCTAAATTCGCAGACGTCCTCGTTGCCTTGTACCTGTCGATGAGATCCCTGTGTTTCCAAAGTAAGTCTTCGTGTTCCCAACTGGCTTCACTGTCTGGTTGATATTTCCATCGAACAAGATATTCCTTGTAAACTCGGCCTGCTCTTGAGACACGTCTGTGTGACTCTATGCTTGAAACCTGCTTGTCTAGAGAGGTAATCATATTGAAAGGAGCCATCTTGCTAATTCCTCTAGACTCGTCATCTTGATCTGCATGGTATGGCTTCAAGCAACTGACATGAAAGACGGGATGGATTTTCATGTGACTTGGCAGCTCCAATCTGTAAGATGCCTTCCCGACTTTCTTAATGATGCGAAATGGTCCCTCGTACCGCCGGATGAGTCCGTTATGTACCTTATGAAAAGCTTTGAACTGTTGCGGGTTCAACTTCAGCATGACTAAGTCGTCTTCTTCGAAAGATACGAGTCTCCTTTTCTCGTCCGCCCATTTCTTCATACGCTGAGAGGCTTTCTCCAAGTATGCTTTGGCCAAGTCGTGCTTCTCATTCAACTCCTTAGTGAATTGAAAAGCAGCATGGCTCTTTCCTCTATATCCCCCAGCGAGAGTGTGTGGCATCAAAGGTTGTTGTCATGTGGCCAACTCAAATTGACTGTGACCAGATGATTCACTTTTCTGCAGGTTGTAGCAAAACTGAGCCACGTCCAAAAGTTCCACCCAATTCCTTTGATTGGCGTTCGCGGAGTGTCTCAATTACTCCTCCAATAATGCATTGGTGCGATCCGTCTGTCCATCTGTTTGAGGATGAAAACTTGTAGAAAAGTTAAGCTCGGACCCAAGTAACTTGAACACCTCTGTCCAAAACTTCCCACTGAATCTTGGATCACGATCACTAACTATTATCTTTGGAATGCCCCAATACTTGACCACGTACTTCACGAACAATCGGGCAGCCTGCTCCGCGGTGCAATCTGTTGGTGCAGCGATGAAGGTAGCATACTTGGTGAACTTGTCCACGACCACCAAGATTGATCCCAAGCCACCCACCTTGGGTAAGGCGGAGATGAAGTCCATCGATAAACACTCCCAAGGTCTATCTGGCACTGGTAATGGCTTTAGAAGTCCTCCTGACTTCTTGTTCTACTGATGTGATTTTATATAGTGGTAAAAAGAGGTTCGATTCTCGAACTTGTGAAGGTAATGATTTTAGAAAATATAAGACTTAATCTAAACTAATAAAAATCAGGAAAATAAACTAGAGATGATTTTTAGAAAATATGGAGAAAACCAGGAATCAAGATTCGGTTATTTCTAACAATTTATGTGATTAATCGGGTAATTCTGTTAAATAAATTAAGCTCAAATATTGCCAAAATAGGTTTTATGCAAACAAGTAGAGGTAAATCATAAGCATGGGACATCAGAGGTCGTTAACCCAGCATGACCCATCAAACAAAAACACCACTACTGAATGAAAACCGTTTTTCTATTATGAAACTATGCAATTTTAACAAATAAAGAATTATAGTTAATTAATTAAAAATAGACTTACCATAATAAATTGAGAGAAAAACCTCCTCCATCATCCCAGTAGATATACTTATCTCATGGTGAAGAAAACTTGCTCAAAAGTTGATTTCATTGCTCAAAATATTGATTACAAGGTTAAAGAATAGTGCAACAGCTGAACAGATACGTATATAAGTGTCACAGAACAGGGTTCAGCTGTTACAGAGAGCTTTAAGCAACAGAAATGTTCAAAATCTAAGGCAACAGGAGCAGAGATGTAACAGTGGAACAACAACAGTTAAAGATGTTGCTTAGTCGTCTTCTTCAGCGATGGTGGGTGAAGAACAGGGCCGGCGATGCACTAGCAGGTGACCGGCGGTGCCGGAACTCCACCGGAATTTCTCTGAATCGATCTCTAGGGTTTTATCTCTATTTTTCTTGGAATCTCTTGGTATTTATAGACTTAACAAACCCTAGAGAGAGTTCTAAACCTAATAGAACTCTCTCAAATCACTCCAATCTTCAAATCAAACTCCCAACAGGAACCGAGTCCTGATTCCGGCCAAAATTGGGTTTCCCGAGCTGATTTCACGGGATTTTTCACTGTCTTTTGATTTCTTCCAACTCTAATCGCAATGGGTCATCTTTAATTGCCGAAAACAACCCAAAAATCGAACCCAAATCCTTTTCCTGTTTGCAACAGGACTTCCCGATGAGTTAACCAGCGACTCGGCCCGATCCAGCTTGCTGGGTTGACTCGCCTGGTTGACCCGCTGGGTTGACCCGATCCAGCTCAGCCCGATCCAAGAGTGCCCCAATCCAAAGTGTGGGTGCCTTGATCCATTTTCCCGGGTGCTTTGAACACTTTTTGAGCCAATTTTTTCACAAATCTTTATTCTTCTAATGTACCTACAAAAGCATAAAAACACGTAATAGACACAAAATCGAATACTAACTCACTAGAAATTAAGGTGCAATTTAGACACTAAAAGGTGTCTATCATCTACCTTGTCTTGCTGGCACACTAGGAATGTTCGAACATAAGCGTCTACATCGTCTTCCATTTTTGGATAGTAGTAACTTGATTCCAAAAAATCCAACGTCCTTCTCTGACCAGGATGGCCTGCCCATCGGGTGTCATGACACTCGTGTATTAGTTCACGCCTCAGGTTCCCATGCTTAAGTATGAACATCCGGTTTCCATGTGTGAATAAAAGACCGCCTTTCAACCAGAACCGACGAGTCTTCCCCTTATTCACTGCGTGAATGAGGCTCTATGCAAAAGTGTCTTGTTCCAAGCCTTCCCGTATACGATCCAAAATGGTGCCCGATAATTTGGTGATGGCAGCTACACGTTCCAAGGCAAGACTAACAAGTTCTGCTTTTCGGCTCAATGTATCAGCAACATAGTTGGTGCATCCTGGCTTGTACTCGAACTTCATATTGAACTCGACCAGAAGTCTTGCCACCTTGCTTGCTTTGGAGACAACTTCTTCTGAGTCTAGAAGTAGATAGTAGCTACATTATCAGTGAAAACCATGAAGTGTGATCCAAGAAGGTAGTGTCTCCATGTACGAAGACAGTGTACGACAACGGTCATCTCTTTCTCTTGCACCGTGTAGCATCGTTCCGCATCATTCAGCTTCCGACTTTCAAATGCAAGTGGGTGTCCTTCCTGCATAAGTATTCCTCCAATAGAAAAGTCGGAAGCATTAGTGTATACCTCAAAAGTCTTGATGTTATCGGGTAATCTCTTAAGACTGGCTCTTTCACAACCATGGTCTTAAGATCATCGAAAGCAGATTGGCACTCTTCACTCCACGTCCAAGTCCTGGCTTTCTTTAGCAAATCAGTTAGTGGTGCTTCTCTCTTCGAGTATCCCTCGATGAATCTCCGGTAGTAGTTGGTGAGTCCTAGGAAATACCGAAACTAAGCCACTTTGGTAGGCGGTTCCCACTCCTTGATAGCCTTGATCTTCTTTTCCTCCATCCAGATCTGTCCATCACCTATCTAATGTCCAAGGAAGGACACTTTGGGATGAGCGAATGGGAATTTTTCCTTTTTCACGTATAAAAAGTTTCCCTCAATACTTGGAACATGATCTGCAAGTGTTTGAGGTGCTCGTCCAAAGTGTGGCTATATACGACGATGTCGTCAAGGTACACGACTACGAAACGATCGAGATATGGGTGAAAGACTTTGTTCATCAAAATGCAAAATGTGGCAGGAGCATTGGTTAGACCAAAATGCATAACTAAAAATTCGTAAGCTCCGTACCTCGTAACACATGTGGTCTTCGGCTCGTACCCTTCTGTTATTCGAACTTGATAGTATCCCGACCTAAAGTCCAGCTTTGTGAAATATCGAGCACTACCCAGTTGATCGAAAAAGTATTCAACTCTGGGAATCAGATATTTTTTCTTCACTGTGGACTTGTTCAAGGCTCGGTAGTCAATACACATCCGAAGACTTCCATCCTTCTTCTTCTGAAATAGCATCGGGGCTCCAAAAGAGGCCTTAAAGGGTTGTATGTAGCCGACATCCAACAATTCCTTGAGTTTCTTCTTCAACTCTTCCAACTCTGGCGGGGCCATGCGATATAGGGCCATAGAGTGCGGCTTTGCTCCAGGTTCCAACTCGATCTGATGATCCACCTCCCTCTTAGGTGGTAGTTGCTTGGGCAACTCGGCTGGCATCACATCCTAGTATTCCTGCAAAGTCTTTTGTACCTCCAATGGAATGACCTCGTCCAATACTTCACTTTCCTCCATAATGGCTGCTACAAAGGTTGGTTCTCCCTTCTGAACTCCCTTCTTCAGCTGTAGAGCCGATAATGCACTCGAGCAAGTCTCCTTGGTCCGGGTGGCTGGGATCACGCAAGGGTACTTCTCGTCACTGATGCTAACTACTCCGAGGCAGGGCACCACGGCTACTTTGGCGCGATCTAAGAAGTTCATCCCAAGGATAACTCTAAAATTTTCCATCTGCACTACCATAAAGTCAGTAGTTCCTTTCCATGCGCCAACTTCCATGCCTACCGCCTTGGCTTCTCCATGAACAAGTATGGCTTCAGAGTTTACTGCCTTTATAGTGCTCAAATCTTCCTCGACCTTCAACTTCAACCTATCGGCTTCTCCTTTAGAGATGAAGTTGTGTGTTGCGCCTGAATCGACCATTGCCTTGGTCTTTTGATTGTTTAGAATTATGTCCACATACATAAGTCCTTTGCTGGTACTCTCCTTCGGTGCTGGTCGCTTTTCCTTGGGCTGGCTTTTGATCGCGCTTAACTAAAACGGCTCCCAAGTACGAGTCTCCGGTTTTCTCTTCTTGCTCCGCAATCAAGGAGTTAAGCATGTTCTTTTTGGGACAACGGTAAGCAAGATGGTCATATCCGTAAATGAAGCATTTCTTTGCACGATTATCTTGCTTTCCTTTCCACCCATTGTTTAGCTTGGACCCTTCACGGCTAGTTTGTGGCTTTCTCATGATAGTTCCTGTCTCCCCCACCCTTTCCTTGTTGAAATGGCTTGGATGACTTGTTCTTGGTAAGTTGATCAGGCTTGTTTGAAAAGTCATCAAGTTTCTCAACGGTGCTTAACGCGGTGGACAAGTCAGTAACACCTCTTCGTTGAAGTTCTGTAGAAGCCCATCCTGGTAATCCACGATTAAAGTGATAGAAGCGATCCCCATCTGCCATGGTCAATGTGTATAACATATTGGAGTTGAACTGCTTGACATATTCGGAAATGGTACCTAAACACTTCAAACTTTGTAGTTTGTCCCGAGCTTTATGCTCAACGTTCTCCGGGTAGAACATGGCTTTGATTTCCTTTTTGAATTCTGCCCAAGTAGTGATG
This sequence comes from Papaver californicum, assembly GCA_023531435.1. Taxonomy (NCBI): domain Eukaryota; kingdom Viridiplantae; phylum Streptophyta; class Magnoliopsida; order Ranunculales; family Papaveraceae; genus Papaver; species Papaver californicum. The sequence goes on along the minus strand of JAJJMC010021118.1, from coordinate 1,038,049 downwards.
CTGCAGATTCCCCTCTCAATTTCTGTATATTTTCTACTCCACCACAATAGAACATCTTCAATTAGGTACATGGTCTCAGTGTCGACCCATTCTTGCTCGTCATCAAGGCCCGTGGCCCTGAAGTACCTCTCCATGTTCCATAGGAAATTTTCCAACTCCTTCGCATCCCTTGCACCGATGTATTCTTTTGGTTCTGGCACCTTCACTCTAGATGGTCCACGAACCGTGCCTCCTCGGATCAGGGTCTTTAGCTCATCAATTTGAGCTTGCAGCATCCTCACGTGTGCACCCATCTCTTTCCGATACGTCTCAAAAGAGACCTCCATCGATTTCTCCAAATCTTCTATAGTAGCACTTTGTTGATCCATGGCTTCCCCAAATTCCATGTTCAACTTTTGTACCATCTCCGTATTGGAAGACACCCTTTCTTCCAACTATCCAACACAAGAATCTATACGGGGGTCCAATGACCTATCCCGCTGTTTCTTTGCCTTCTGAGCATCAACGTTAGTAGTAAAAGTATTTTGAGCGTCTGAAGACATAGTGAGAGATCTTACCGAGAGTAGTGTGAACTTAGCTCTGATACCAGTTGTCACGGGGTCAGTCCTTCGCCTCGAATTTCTTCCGTGCGGCACTTGTCTAGAATTCCTTTACTAGATAAGTAATCCTTCCCCAAGAAGTTTATCGCAACTTCAAGTGTCTACTCAAGATCAAACTCACAAAAAACTTAAGAACAACTTATGAACACTCAATACACTCAAGAAGAAGGATGAGTGTTTGAATGGAAGTTGTATGCATGTATTGCTCTCCCAAACTTGGATGATTTACAAATGAAGGCGACATCCCTATTTATACTCGTTGGGGATGCCAAGAATGTTATAGATCATGTTCTAGATCTTTACAAGTGTATGGATAAGATCTACTTCTAGAGTATTCTATACATATCTATACAATTCTAGAGGATTCCATCCTTATCCTCACATATCCACACCATTCTAGAATATTCTAAGAAAAGGACAAAAGAAGTAGATTCTAGAAAGGAAGGCTAGCCAAGGTGCCAAAGGGCTATCCAAGGTGGTGCACAAGGGTGATTTAGCCATGTGCTAAGCCATTTGGTGCACCCTTGTGATAAATAGCCTATCAAAAGTGAAATGATGAATTTTTTTTGCCAAATTTTGGAAAAGGTCCGTCAAATATTTTCTGTTTTGGCATAGTGTGAACATGTATCCATTCCGCCTCAATAATAATAATTATATCGTAAACTTTATTTTATAAGTATAAAAAATATGTGATAATATTATTTTCCTTTTTTACATAATAACCCGAAATTTATGGTTTGGTTCAATAATATGCCAATTTTATGCAAGAATTTGCCGATTTACACTAAATGAAATGAAAGAGAGGATGGACTTTATCATGGCGAAAGATGAAGAAATACGGGGACTACAAAATCACAACCACAATTTGAAGGCACAACTGGCCCATTTCCGTATGTAACAACCACCCCAGAGTCCGTTTTTTCTCAAACTCTGCCACAACAAATGTGGAATCCAATGACTTAGGGATCATCATCAACAATGGCGTCAATTAATTACACATCGAGACCATCTATGCCTCCTTTCACCCCACCGCGACCGGTGCCAGGGAATCAAAATACGAATGTCTAATATTTTATCTACTTGGTATTGTTATTTCAAAATACATTTATTATTTTTGTTGTGTCTTTTATCTGCTTGGTATTGTCATTTCAAAAGATATTTCTTTTCTTTTCTTTGGCTTTTGTCTGTTTGGTATTGCCATCTCAACAAACACTTATTATCTTTGCCTTTTCTTTTATCTGCTTGGTATCGTCCCTCAATAGATACTTCTTATCTTTGATGTGTCTATTCTTTTCACTTGCCTTTACTCAATAATTTTTGAAATACCAAGAGTGTGTAGTCATATCAAGAATCAAAGAGTTGTTTTTTTCTACTTAATAATGGTCTCATATATGTATATAAACTGAACACTCTATGCTCAAATTATACAAACCAAAACTGCAAACATCAACAATCAATGGCATACTATGAGAATAACACCCACTATTATGCTTCTTTTTCTTTTCTTCCTCCTCTTTTTTATTCTTCTTCTCCTGATGATAATAGTTTGTACTCATCAGATGACGATTTAGTTGTATTGATCCAAAATAAACAAGCAGTCAGTTTGGGATTGGCTATTTCAAGTATGAACTGGCCTCATACTCGTATCCAAATACCAAGCGAACGTGAGGCGGGACATATACTTTTCTGGAGAGATTACTTTTGCAACAACCCTAGGTTTCCACCTAATGCATTTCATAGAAGATTTAAAATGCGGCGAGAATTATTCAATCGAATATTGGGAGATGTCGTGGTTATAAATAATTATTTTATTAAAAAAAAGATGCCCATGGCGTTCCTGGATTAACCCCTCATCAGAAAGTTACAACAACAATCTGAATGTTAGCTTATGGATTTGCAGACGATACAATAGATGAGTACTTACGCATTGGAGAAACCACTATTTTGGATGCAACTCGTACGTTCTGTAAGACGATTGCGTATTTGTATGGGAAACAATATTTGTACACACCAACTGAGGGTGGTATTGGAATGTTGCTTAAGGAAAACAAAGACAAGGGATTTCCAAGGATGCTGTGTAGTGTAGATTGCATGCATTGGAAATGGGATGAATGTCCGTCGGTGGAATCAGAGGCTTACACCGCGTACAAATTGAGCGAAAGTATTGTGTTGGAGGCAGTGGTGTCATATGATCCCTGGTTTTGGCATGCATTTTTTGGTATGCCTGGCTCAAACAATAATATTAATGTGATGAAATGTTCTTGTATTTTTAAAAAGCTCATCAACGGGAAAACACCACCAGTGAACTTTGTGGTAAACGGACATTCATATGATATGAGATATTATCTTGGTGATGGTATATACCCAGAGATTCCTATTATTGCGATGTCTATTAAACATCCAGATTCCAAGAAAAAATAAAAAAATTTAGCGATGCAAGAGGGTTGCCGAAAAGATGGAGAGCGAGGATTTGGTGTACTGCAAAATCAATTTTCCATCATCAAGCAGCCTGCAAGAATGTGGAATCCAAATGTGCTTGCATATATCATGAAAATTGTTATTATTTTACATAATATGATAGTGGAGGATGGGCGTCTACCCGGTGATTAGCCACATAAATATGATCAATGCCACAACCATGCACCGATAAATATATAGAAACAACATAGTGATGAACTTTCGAGAATGAGAGTTGAGCAACACCGACGTGCAATACACAACAAAGAGAAGCATATTCGTTTGTGAAATGACTTGATCGAACACTTATGGTCAGATTTTGGAGACAATTAACAAGTTGGAAACCATGATGATAGGTATTGTGGTTATATCTCCTGTAAACTCTCCCAATACACCACTCGGTGTCTAGGGGTACCTATAAGTTTAAAGGCTTGCTTCACACGCTAAGTGCAGCCGCATTGCCTGCGAAAGTGAGTTAGGCTTACTTTTTATCTCTTGTATTATCAATATGCTTACTATCTTGTAACGTATTTCAAAAAATTGTGGTTGTGGTTTAATTGTTGTTGTTCGAATAGATGAATCATTGGACCTCAACGGATATGTTTTTCATAAAATTTACTTTTGCAACGACTCCTTTCTGAATGTCCCTATAAATCCACTTCACTTTTATTTAAAAACAATATCTTAAAAATTTATATGGCTAGCTTTGACCCTGCAGAAGATTTAGTTATCTGCAAAACTTGGATCACCCAACAATCTCGTCCTACCACTAGGCAAGGAGCTTTAACAGATGAAGCCTTCAGTAGCCTAGTATGGCACTACTACAAGGTAGACTTCGGCAATTCTCGCCAAAGAACACTGGATAACATAAGGGATAGACATGTTTTAATATAAGAAGAAGTCGCGCAGTACGTTGTTCTTCAATCATTAGCATGATATTGATTTTAAGTTGGAATATTGCAGGAGAGACTAGCAAAAGTAAAGTACAATGAACAAAAAGGCAAACAATTTGAATTTGATGAGTGTTATCAGTTTCTAAAGACAAAGTTTCCTGATCTACTTACATTCATGAAAAACCATACATTTGAAGTTGATTCCGATTAAAACTAGTTTAATTATAAAAGGTTTTGTGGGTACTGATAGACACAATTTAATGTCTTATTTGAGCTCATATTTATATTGCTTTTACTCAATTTTTCGTATTGATTATGTTATTTTATGTATTTGTAGGTATTTTTGAAAAATAAATAATTGTGGAAAAATCGGCTCAAAAATTTATAAAGGCACCCACTAAATTGTTAAAGACACCCCATAAAATTACTAAAAGAACTGACTGGATACATGCACCCCTTCTTCTTCCATTTCAAAGAATTGTTTTTGGCGGGAAAAATAGTTCTTAACTGCGTATTTTTCTGTGGAGGATCTGAGATAGATTTTCTCGGACTTTTTCACAGATTTGGATTAGGATTGACTTGTTACTCCAAAATAGGGAAGGTAAATGGAATTATCCACGTAAAAAGGGAGAATATCATTGATTCTCATCAAAACAGGGAACTGAGAATATCTCGGAGATTTGCCATTAAATTAGAATTTATATGGGATTTGGGAGAGAATATCTTCCCTGAGTTTTGTCCCAATCAAATACAGAGAGTTTTTAAAGAATTCTGACAGCACAGAAGCCGCGTGAAGAAATTAATAGGAAATGAAACCCGTAACTTTGGAAGAAAGAAAAGAGAAGATAATTGAGTTATTCTCGAGATTTTGTCGACCAGTGGGGTATAAATGTAGGTGGTTGGAGTCACACCAAACGGGGGGAGTCGAGCTCAGGAGACTATGAGAAGGAAGAAAAATCACTCTATGTGATTCTTCTCTGCCACGGTTTTTTCAACTGTTTAGCAACATTTATCTTCAGTTTGCAACATTTATCTTGAACTTCTACTGTAACAGTTAATCTGTAACGCATGTACAACGTTGCAAATTCACTGTTTTATTCTTTTTAGTATATTTTCATCTTCTAAACACTTTTTGAGCCATGTATCAAACTTTTGAAAGTGTTTTGAGCAAGATGAGCTAAACCCCATCAATGAGGCAGGGAGGAAGCCATTTTTCCATGATTAATTGGTAACTTTTAATGATTCTTTTATGAATTTTGCATTTATTTTGAATTGAAATTATGGGTTTTCTTAATTAATTGTGATTTTATTTGATGGTTTATGATGGGACCTAAAGCTTTTGATGAGCCATGCTTGTGATTTACAATTGATATTTTAAAAATCTATCTTTGACAAAAATTAGAGTCACTTATTTAAGTTAGAATTGTTTAGAATTGTTATTTTTGGAACCAATTAAAAGTGGTTAAAGGTGAAATCCATAACCTCAATATTTGTGATTATTATAGTCATATTTTGTGTATATTTTCTAGTTTAAAATCAGTTTTGAAATCTAAAATCAATCTTCACAAGTTCGAGGGTTTGAAACCCCTTCTTACCATTATCTACAATCCACATCAGGTACATCTCTTTGTAAACCCTCACGAGACACAACTCGTCCACCAGGGTCGTTTGGTGGTTTAAAGGCTTGTTACACATGCTGAGTGTAATCGTGTTTCCTACAAAAGTGAATTAAGGTTTTAATTAAGTATTGTAATATACTTTCGTTATTTGTACTTGCACCGGCGTAATCTATTTAACAATGAATAGATTAACGAAAGTATCATAAATAACCAATATCATTTCAGAACAACATTATATCACAAGATGTTAAGATATCTCATTTTTGTAGGAGTCGAGGTTGCATTTAGCACGTGCAACAAGCCTTTAAACTATTTGGTGGCCCCAATGGACGAGTTATGTCTCGTGAGGGTTTACAAAGAGGTATACCCACAAAATCTATAATCAATTCAGTTATCCTCGTCGTCAGAATTAGGAGGAATTGGTTCTCGTGCTAACCATTGCGGGTTCATAGTGGGAAAGATTTGTACCATCGTAGAGTAGCAGTGATGACAACGAAATGCAGTTTCGTATTTTGCAAGAAATGCCGTATGGGAAGCTTTTTCTTTCAGTAAACAAGCAAAAATATATCCAATAAGTTTATTATTGGAAATTACTCTTTTAAATAAAATCAAATTAAAAGGTTGGCCACTTATAATCATTTGGTTTGTTATCCATGACACCCTAGTTCGATGCAATGGTATTTGTATTACCACTAACCTTTGCACACTTAAAAAAAAACTGGAATCGATCTCTGATTTTGTTGCATCTGTGATTGTGTCGGTTCCCATCAATATCATTAAACATTTGGAGGACCTCGTCCCAGAATAATGCCAAGGACATATTTTGTGACACGGGAACCTGTGTAGCATAATAGTAAGACCAACGAAGGTTTTGATCTTGTTCTTCAGTATAAATCCATTAGTACTGCGAATAGTGAAGATTATAAAATAGAAACGATGAAAAGCAAAGGAGTAGATTAGTATGAGAATTTGAGAATTTGAGAATTTGTTGTGTGTTATATTGAGCGAGAAAATTTGTATTTATAGAGACAGAATATCGAAATGGTTGCCAACACTGTGAACATCAAAGGGAAAAAATGATTCACAGTAGACATTTAGCGTGTGGTCATTTACAGTAGGAGTCATGCAATGTTTTTATTTGCAGTGTATAGTCTATTATCGTGTGATCATTCACAATAAAGCATTGGAATGTGCGGGCAGATTTCTTTGCAGTTTTAGTTTTGTCAACTCATATATGAGACGAGTAGATAGGCTAATATTTGCACTGTCTAGTCTTTTATCGTGTTTTCATTCTGAAATCTGCAGTACATCAATTAATAAAAACCAACATCAATTATTCAAAAAAAAATTACATCATATTCCTGAAATTCAAACCGCTAGTCACACTAAACATAAAAAAAGACAGTACATCATATTCCTTAATCAGTCCATCTTACCGAAAGATACACCGGATATTTCCAGTAATGTTTTCCATGCGTGTTTTTTTCTTTAGAAGTGTGTATTTCCATATAAGTGTTACAATTAAGCATTGAGCATTCAGTAATACTAGAGCATTCAAATTAACCGTTCCATATTATGTTTGGACAATGCTTGGTCCGGTGACCTTCTTCTCCACAACGGTTGTACACACACGTCTTCAGTTTGGCTTTAACTTTGAAGTTTTTGCATATATCATTTACCCTTTCATATTCTTTAGCTTTCACAACATCTTCTAGCAACTGTGCTTCTTCACGACAATTTGGATATTGACATTGCAAATACCTAATCTTTTCCGTTTGTGATTCAATGACCATTTTGGTGTCAGGACAACTAGCTTGCGGACACTTAGAATACATCCAGGAGTATTGCATCATACTATGGTTATCCATGAAACATAATGGAAAAACCTCTTTTGGTTCCATTTATAAAATCTTCTTTCCTTTGCTTTTAGAATACATATTGCAGGTGTTGGAGTTGTGAATGTTTTGGATAAGTTGTGTTTAGAATACATGATAAAGAGTGGTGGTTTTATACCAAAAAAAAAAACTGTTATGTAACTGTTCATATATCCGTTGGATGTAAGGTTAAATAAATCTACTCGTTAAGCTTTATGACACTGTTTGAAAAATATCTGTTTGATTAAGGTTTAAAAAATAGAGCCGTTGGACCTTTAGCATATAAATAGAATAACCCATTGTCCATCAAACACTACTTCATTCAAACAAATACTTCTCCATCATTCACTACTTTCTTCAGAGTAAAACTATTTTGCAATGGAAAGTCCATCATCAACTACCAATTCAACTGAAGAGATACTCAAAAGATGCAGACAAACTACTCCATCATCATCATCAACTAAAAAATCAATTAGAGTTATGGAAGAAGCTAACGCAAGAGAAGCAAACCAATGACTGTCATGGAAAAAGAGGAAAGCAAGAAACGAGGTTACGACCAATTCCAACGAAGGGAAATGTTAAATTCCGTTGTGGATGAGACAGAATGGATTAGAAATTATTACGTCGTCATGGATTTTCCGGAAGAAGATTGGAATGATGGTATATTTTGGAATTTGGTAACAACAGGACCTTATGTTTCTAATCCGGACACAAAGTGGAAGGGTCAACGCCATGATTACACGACCGACTATGTTTGCAGAAAGACTATTTATGTTAGGAAGTTGTGCATCAAGTACAATGAGTTTCTCGCTAGGCACGAAGGGGATAAGTTTGCGGCACAAGATGCATATACCAAATGGAGAGGAGAGTCATTTATTCATTTCGAAGATGCATCCATAATTGAATCTCGTACCGAGGAATAAAGAAAGATTTATCTCTTTCTCGGGGCTTAGTACTATTTTATCCAGGTCTAAATATATTAGGTCTAAGTATCACCTAATTTTAAGAATATATGTAATTTTAATTTATCTATTAATGGGAAAATATCTTACTTTTAGAGCAGTTGTAATTTCAATTTTTAATTAACAAAGTTAGTTTTAAATTAGTGATCACTTTTCACGTAAATATCCGTTGATGTTTTTATTTCAGAAATAGATTCGTTGCATAAAACTTTCATCTGACTAATTTAATTACTCGATATTTAAAGTTTTCATCAATTCAAACAACAACTACATTGGAAGTTCACTAAAATTAAAAATAACACTATTACTTCAATAATAAATTGAAAATTAAAATACTAAACTGGAAATTTAAACCTCTTAATACAATTCAAAGAAACTAAACTTAAAATCCAAAAAGTAGAAACTAAAACTGCCAATCCATTATTAATCATAATAATTAAGGTTTCAACTAATTTAACAACACTTTAAGCTTGACATCTTCTTCTCCGCAATATGTCTGTCTTTTTAATTTCGATGTACTCTTTTGTTACCACATCCAATCCAGATACATCCATCATCGTTATGCAAAACTCATCGTCTACTTCTTTCTTTGCGTCAATTTTGTCTTTCCTTGCTTGTTTTGCCGTAAACTTTACCGCAGACTCAGCTAGTTTTGCTGCAAACTTAGATTCTCTCTGCGCCATCTTCATATTTTATTTTTCTCTGTAATTGGTATTGAAATTTTGTTGTTATTTAATAATTATTTCCATCATTTCCTCTTGGGTGTCGGATTTTGCTTTCCCTGTTTTCTTGAGTCGTTTCGCTGATTCTTTTCCTCATCTTATCGTTATATGTGTCAGGTATATCTCCTATATCTCTGTCGCCACTAGACTCTCCTTGAATTGTTTCATGTCTTTTCCCGTCTTATTCACCACTCTGAGAATCTTCCTTAGCTTGCGATGAATCAAACACAGCTGTCGATCGTTGTGAATATTTGATATTTTCTAACATAATTTGGTAGCACTCTTCTTGCTTAAATTTTTTGTCACCATTAGATTCCTTGAAAATCCTCCTTACTTCTTCAATCTATTACTGTATTAAAAACAGTTTAGTGGATAATGTACATGTAAATAATTATTTACGAGACCAAAAATTAACGATTACTTACCTTCTTTTATGGGGCCCATCCATTATAGTGTTCACATTCCACTTCCGTCTCTTTTGTATAGAAAAGGGCCACATCTTTACTTATTCCCTGAAATCATTTCTAAATGGAGGTCCATCTGCGATCTGGCATTGTAGGTATGACTTCTACATCCATGCATTGATGCGAGACCACAATACATGTTCTGATTGATCAGATCCAACAACAGAATCTTGAGATGTTGATAAATGAATTTTACACATCATTATATCTTCAAATGTTGTAAAATTTGGACCTCGTGGTTTTCGTGTCATAATTATAACTGATTTGAAAGACAAATATATGAAATTAGTGAGATTTTTATGATACACACATGAAAATGAATTAGTAGTAGTGACGAAAACCAATTCATATATATAGGTATATCAAAGATAGTCGTTACAACAAAATCAAATGGTCGGAAATCTCAAACGAAAATATTACCGTTACAGACAGACGCGCATGTATGTATGAACACTTGGAGAGAGGCGCTCAATAACACCACTGACTCACACACGTGGACGTTTACACATATGCCCCCACACAAGCGTAGATTTAGCAGACGCCCAAGACAGGCGGACACTAGCTTTACGCCTCAAAACAGACGTACGTTCAGTTGAACATCTAGTGGGGTGGCCTCCTAAACGAACGCCCACTAGAAGCGTTATCTTGATGTGCGCCATACCATGAGACATACGCTACGTTTACGATTGGAACGAGACATATTCTATGTTTATGCCTACTATTAAACGTTGGCCTACACACACGCTCCACCAAATTTGGGGTTGGTCTGGATTTCAGACTGAATTTGGTCCCAAATCTTAAAAAACTTGGCTAAATTTGGTTATAGTCCGTCCCACTATGATTGATTCAATGAATATATATAAGTTTACTCTATGTTTTACTCGCGTGACTGTGGACGTTCTAAGATATATCATATATTATCTGCCGGAGGGATTTTAAATACCATGTTTTATAACCTTGGCTAACTCTCACGAAAGTATGGAATTTATCACTGGAACTATTTTGATTGTTGACGCTGGCCAGTATATATATCAGTGTCAGTCTGTAATCGCTTAGGCTATGCTAAGATTTTAATTACTTTCCTGTCGTCCATTTTCAAATTAACCCCCCTTCAAACTAAAGTTTTTGACTACTTGGGATAAAAAGTCAGTCAATGACTGGGAAATCGTAAATAATTCCAGATTTGCTTATGTCTACCCACTTGCCACTCCCACAAATTAGACCGGACAGAACTTTCTATAGGCCTGTATGTAGCTTATAGGTCTTTTTGAAGTATGTCCAATTTCCATTGACTCTGGAGAATGATGGATTAAGTAGATAATATGCCGTTTCTTAAATATATCTTTGCCGAGCCAACTAAATCCATGGACGGTGCTGAACCAGCCGAGGTTTTTTTCTTCTTCTTTCGCTTCTACGGTGCCTATCAACTGTTGTCCTCGTGGCCATTACAATGTAATCTTGGCTCTTCTCTAATGTTCATATGGCTAACAATGGACTCAGCGATACTTTCATGAAATATGCTACTTGTCTTTCACATACTCATTGCATGTGTAAATTCCTTGTATTTCTCAATGAGGTGAAGAATTCTAAACATTACGCCAGTAATTTCCTTATCATTATCTTCTTCTGTTTTTAAATTTCTTGGTGTAATTAGATTTTCCACAATCTCATGCTTCCGCTCACTTTTTCCACTAAATGAGATCATAAACTGATTATGACCACCTTATTTGTTATCGCTAGCTAGGCGTTCTCAAAGTCACATCAAAAAACATCTTAAATTCTTTGGACAAGGAAAATGTTACACTTGGTAAATTAAAATCGTCAGAGCGGCCACTGGTCAAATTTGGCTGTTACCACCGCCTTTTCAATCACAGTCCAATTGTCAAGTTTGAGCTTTCGTTTGATGACTTGTTATTGTGAAATACTACAGTTTGAATAGGGCTGCACAAAAACCCTGCTGAACCGATAAATAGGACAGGAATCGGCTCCGAACCATTCATCCAAAGGTCGGTAACAGTTTTGGTTTATGGAAAACCCTTTGAATATGCTTTTCAAAGGATGACGACTGTGGATCCTCGTGTGTCTATTCACATAAAGATACCTCGACGCCTTGACTGAACCTACCCATAGAGAATGTTCCAATATTTGTTCCCCAAGCAACATTATTATATACTGTATTGACTTAAACGGATTTGTCCAATTTTACTACCTACCGCCTACACCAGCACGAGAAAATCCAACAACATGACCACCGAAGAGTGGTCGTTGGTCAACATACAGTGGCACAAATGTTGAGTAGAAAATTAATTATATGCTATAAAAAGCAACCATCTGATGTTCCTTTGTGTCTCTAAAGATCGAACAAAAATCAAATCAGTCCATTCTCTCTATTTTCTCTGTTGTTTTGATCTAAAACACTAATCTATAGAGAAGAAGAAGAAAAGTTAAGTTAGAAGCCTTTTAGTCATGATGCTCAAGTCTTCGTGGAAGAAACTCAAGGGACTTGCACTTCCTCATCCTCATCACTATCAAAATCACAGTAGTAAAGATGATAAAAGAGTTCATCATCATCATAGTCCTTGTGCCAAGTTACTAGATGATTTTACTCAAGCTTCTAAGGTTTCGGTTTGGTCGATCATTATCAATAAATCTGAAGTCGTATACGTTTAGTCAAATTTTAACTCATTAATCATTTTTTCAAGCAGGATATGCAGGACATGAAAAAATGCAACGATATGATACTTTATGCTGCTGCGGCTGCAGCAAATAGTGCATCCGGTAATTTGCTACATTAATTTCTTAGTACTACCTCCAATCTCAGAAAAAGTGATACTTTTATTTTTTCATTTTTACCTGTTTTACAGCTTATCTCACTATATGCCCTTACTTTCAAAATTATTTTTCATTTTTTCCCCAGAATTCTCCAAGTCTCTGTGGGGAATGGGTACTTGTCTACTTGAGCAAAGTGCGCTGAATGGCGATGAACAAAGTGGTAACAAATGGTGTTTTTTTAGTGTTTTACTACTGGTTATGGTGTTTCATATTTATATTCAGTAAGTTTTCCCTCTAATCAAGTGAGTTTTTGTTGCAGGTAATATTCTCCGGATGCTGAGTAAAGTGCAATTCGAACTTCAAGAACTTGTTGATAGCTACGTGAGTCCTTTAACTATTGCAATCTTACGACACTGACAAATTCATATGTAGTCCGGATCTGGTTATATATGCTAATATCTAGACCTCTGCACATTTCAGCGGTGCCATATTTTCCAGACAACAACGTCAGAGTCCATTCTCAATCAACTACGAACAGTGGAGGTCTGTGCTTGATCATATATTCCTAGCGTCTTGTGATAACATGCGTACATACCATCTGTTTTTGGTCATCGCTTATGCTAAATTTAATCAATTCTAGCTGATGTGTTTTTGCTGATTTATGCAGGAAATGAAACAACAGTGTGACGGGAAAAGGTATTTCGATCTCTTCCTTTTCATCTTAATTTCTGTCTACATATATTCTTTTGTAATTTTCTCTAACTTCGGGTGTCATGTGCCCTTTGATTTCTTTCAGAAATTTGTATCAAGGCCTACTGGCTGCCAAGAGGGAAAAGTCGAGATCTTTCAAGGGTGAAACCGTTTCACCCCAGCAGTTGCAAGCAGCTTCTGACGAATACGAGCGGGAGGCGATTTGTTTTGTTTTCCGGTTGAAATCATTGAAAGAAGGGCAGAACATGAGTTTTCTAAAACAGGCAGTTCAACACCATGCGGCGCAGGTTTATTATGTTCTTGCTAGCAAGTTAATTTCAGATGTCATCTTACTCATCCAGGTTCTTATGCATATTCTACTAAATTACTAATCAGTATTTTTTTCTTCTTCTGTGTGTGCGCGTGTAAAGAGCAGATTAATCTCTTTAGCAAGGGACTAAAGTCGCTTAAGGCAATTGACCCGGAAGTAATATCGCTAGCTGAACATCACCATAATGATTACAAATCCAGCGACTTCGGGGATGGCTATGGGGAAAAGCGTGCAAGCTTGAGTAGCACTGGCAACAAAATTAGGCGCACATTGCCCTTCGAACTAAGTAATCACGAGAAAGGTTTAAGAGATGATAAAAAAGAGAGCAATCTTAACAGAGCTTCCAACAAGTTACCTTCTCCTTTCTCATCTCCGAAAATAGGCAAGCTTCATGAACTTCCAAGCCCCTTAAGTGCTAGGAATTTACCAATAGTTCGTCACTCTGTTTCCCTGGGAAGAAGCCAAAACCTTTATGCAGCTATAGAAAAACGGCTAACGCCATCAAATGCAACATCATACCCAACATTATCCGTAGGTGATGGGAGAGGTTATCACTCTGCTCCCCTGGGGATAAGTCAAGACCTCTGCGCTACAAAAGAAATACCGTTGACACGATCAGATGAAATATCATATCCATTACCCATGCCTCTTGAGATTGATGACTGCCCTCGAGGCCACTACATACCCTTAAGTGATGAGAGAGCGCAATCAATATTAGCGACCTTTAGACCTGGGAAAACTAGGAAAGACTCAGAATAAAGTGAGGGCTAAAGATGCTGCTTCGCCTCCTTCGACCACCTATTATTTCTCTTGTAAATACAAAGACGACAATGAATATGACATGGAATGAACACTAGAGTGGAATCCGCTGGGCCTTAGGTCCATTAAGATCTTTGCTGCTGCAATTTCATGGGGTCATTCAGGTGCTTAGTCTGAAACTAACACCGTGTTTGTTTGGATCTGATTTAGGTTGAATCAGATATCAGACCGTGTTTATTTATTTATTTTCCTGATATTGGATACGAGTCTGACTCGGCTCATAATCTGACCCGAAAGAAACTGAGCCCATGTATTGTTGGAGTGTGATATTCCAACATAAAATTATTTGAGTTAGGTATCATTTTGTACCTGATTTGCTGGGCACATATCTAATGAAATAATTCTTTTTCTTATAACTTTATTATTTTATTATATTTTAAATCAGATATAATTAGTCAGATTCAGATGTAATGAGTTAGATTCAGATAAGTCACAGACCAATCAGTTAAGTTAAAAAAAAAAAAAACTCTAAATAAATCGCCACTTTTTCCAATTTTATTTCTTCCCAAAAATATCTTATACTCAACAACGACAACGGTAAGGCATAGCAACGGAAACAACATTACCGCTGCAACACTGGAGATACATATATGACTCAAAAAACGAATATATATTTACCCGAAGCTTGTTTAATATTGACAGTCGAGTTGCACGAAGCATGTGTTAAGGATCACAAAAATCAGGATTACAAGCAAAAGCACTCTCACGAAACGCTAGATATTGACTGTCTCGCATTAAAGGGGGTGAACGTCGAAGTCGCAACCGCTCTCAACCATCCTGAAAGGGGAGGTGATAAGAATCTATTGGGCTATGCAGTGTTCCTGTCTTGCATTAGTGTTATAAGAGCTACGGCCTATGCTTCATGATTCCATGTATTGACTCAGCAGTTCATCCTAAAGGATACAGAAATCTGTCATGGGACAACGTTATAGCCGTTATTATCAACGGTTAAGAATTGGACACGTGTTAATCTGTAAAGCTACTATACTGCATATCTTATATTTATAGTTTTACCTCAAAATATTTCGTTTCTTTGAGTTTGGTTTTACTTTTTTTCAAACTTGGAATTATTTGGATTCCACTTTAAAATTTACTCTAGTAATAAATTTCTCCTTTTTAAACAAAACGAACTAGATGATGTTTCAATTTATATCCAGAGTTTATGGGAGTTGAGGGGTACCCAACAGTCATTCCTTGGTTCCTTGATTTGATTGGGGCAGTGAATTTTAATCTCATCCATAGTCAATGTATAATATGTGTCTAAACAGGGTGCAAATATTATATTACCCTTTATGAATATTAAACCTAAAATTCTAATATCCTACTTAATTATCAGGTGTTTTTTGTTTTCATTTTTCAAAACCTAAGAACAGTTTCTAAGACTTTTTCTTTCTTTTTTTCATTTTTTAAATTCAATTTGTCGCGGATAATGTCGTTTTGAAAAATTTTGTCGACGATTAACTTCTTCTACAAATATATCTCGATCTAAACAAACTCAAAAGAAAATAGATAATTTTAAAATCGTAGAGAAACTCAAAAGAAAATCTTATTCCAGAAAGAAGAAAAAAAATCAATTGTTAGAGGAAGAGAAACGACAATAACGAAAAGCAAAAATAACCTTAATTTGAAAATAAGTAAAACTTAAACTCATTACTCTATTTATTTTTAGCATTTTAATTATTAATCTAGATTAGAAACCACAAAATTAAGTTTACAGCAAAAAAAAGTCGTCATAGTATAAAATCATAGACCATAGTAGCTTTATATATATATATATAATATAAAAAGTCATCATGATCTAAGATTTAATACCACAATGATTTTTCATGATTTTTCTCATATCCGATGACCAATTTTTCTCGTACCATCAACACAAACCTTGTTAATCTAATCTAATTGTTCATGGAATTTTTTTTAGCTAAGAATAATTCTCTCTCTAACATGTTTTCCTCTCTGTCTCTTTTATTTTTGATAACAGAAACCGAAATTCATTTATAGAAAAGAGGACTACATAGGTTAACCGTTAATTGGGTATGGAAAGGAAAATGATCACTCCGTTTCTTTTCTGCTCTCTCTAAACAAGCCAGATTAGCTATATTGTCCGATATCCTGCCCTCTCGGTCTCTCTTGCTCTAGCTACTTCTCTAATAACACCACTCACATGAGTCACATTTAAAATTATATTATATCTTTTCTATTTCTTTCCTACAATTCAGGCATGTAGGCATAGTGCCCATTGTACCACCACCAACTTAGTTACATAAGCACCAAGTTATAAAACGTGTCCCTTTCCCTCTCTTTCATTCCAATAACACAACACAACACAACACAACTACTTAAAATAAGAAAAATAGAAAGATTCCTATTTGGTTATAATTTCATTTCCCCTTTCAATAATGAGATAATCATTTAATGAACCCACTAATCATCCATTTAAATAGATACCACTCACGTAATAATACTATTTCGTCTGTCCTATTTTAGATGAAGGGAAGAATATCTTTTAAATCCCAAATTAAATAAAGGTTTTTATATTTTCTCTCTAAACATTTTGAATTTATTCTTACCTCAATATCATGCATTAACTTAGAAAATAATGTAGACTCAACTTACTAAATAGTATAAATATATACTACACTATATACTTAAGTCACATTAAAGACTGGACCTTAAAAATTAAAAAAAGTTGGAAGCGTAATTAAGGGTATTTCTAAAAAAGATTTAATATCTTTTTTTTTTAATCTGCGTGAAAAATCCTTCCCTTTCATCTAAAATAGGACGGAGAGAGTACTAGGTATCTGATTAATCCACATGCAAAGAAGGCCATTAATTAATAACAAAGTGGAAATATATGAAGAACTCAAGTTTTGTTCCTCTCTCTTCCATAAGCTCATCATTAAGATGGTTTATTTGTGTAGCAAAAAATATAAGAATAAACGGTTAAGATGAGTATGTTTAGATTGATCGTATATTTTCATATTTTTTAGATGACAAATATGACCTTTATCAAATTCGTATTATTAATAATACTAGGGATTAACCCGTACTGTAACGGCTCGGGCATATATTGTCTTTTGGTATTCGATTTGTTACTTAAGACCAAAGCAACCTTCGAGTTGTTATCATCGGAAACCTTTGATATGTACAAACTCCATTCACAAATATTCAACAGAAAAATGATACCCCAATAATTTAAAAGAGCTCAAGTCGTTATATAAACTCAATCGATTTCCCAAAAAAATACATAATCAAGGAGTTAAAATTAATAGGGGGCTAGAGAAAAAGACAAAATAGGTTCATCCAACAGTAATACCCCTACCCCTTAGCCATATATTTTCAAAAAATGGCTAAACTACCCTCATTTGATTAGTGTTAATATGTGATTAGATTAGTTAATTAGTTAGATTAGATTAGTTATATAGATTATGGTTAGAATTAAAATTAGAGATTTTTTTTTCTTTTTGTAAGTAGAGTAGAGCAGGGAAGAAGAGGGATTTTGGAGGGAAAAAAAGTGAAAACCTAGGGTTTTGAGAGATGAGTGATTCTAGTGCAAATATTGATGTTGGAGAAGCTTCAACTACCAAAGATGATTGTGTTGATCTTAGCTTAGATTCTGAGTTAGATCGGATACATAACGTTGATCGATTGATGTATGAAGCCGAAAATGAGGGTGCAAATGAAGAACCTCAAGCTCCAAATGAAGAAACCAATGTTCCAAATGAATAACCCATAGCTCAAAAAACTCAGGTAAACCTCTAATAGTCTATGAATGGATAATTTTTTGGTTAAATTCGTCGAATCATAGTGGTAAAGCAAAGACACGGAGTAAGTATCGGTATGGTCGTGAGGTTAGGAACATGACGACTCTTTATAGATCATCAAGGTCCTAATATCCAACAATGACGACACTAACCTGCAACTTTACCATTCTATGAAAAATCGTCATGGTCCAACGTATGACAGTGACGACCCTAACTTACTCATTAAGATTCGTCATTGTACTATGTCTATACCATGATGACTCTTGGACCCAAAAATTCTTGTATGAAATATGTGTTATGGTCGTATCGGTTCATATCAAATATCATGATGTCTCTAACCAAGTTTAATATGCAGCCGTCAATGTGGATATTCATAACTTTGACGATTCCATTTGGGAATTTTTTGGTTTTTGCTTTTGTAAACAATTCTTAACGTAAAATTATTTCATTGAATCGAAAAGGCATACATCACGTTACATTAAAGGAAATGAAATAGAATAGATTATTAGAATACACTTAAACGCTTAATAATATATGTTGAAATCATAGGTACTTTCTTTTAAAATGCGATAACAATTTTCATGCTTAAACATCTTTTCATGGGTACTTTCATATCTTTCGAGGGCCATCATACAACTTTTATTTTATGTTTCAAAGCTTCCAATCGTTGAAACAGATTCTCGAACCTTCTTTTAATGGGTTTTAACGTCCTACGATTACGATTTCCTTCTAATCCCATAAAAATCTTAAACAAACACTTCCACCAAGAATCTGATGTCTGATCCATGTAAATGTCTTGATTAATGTCTTGGTTAATTTGGGTAATGTACGCTCTATCGTAGTCGTGTTTTGTGATCGTAACTCGCGCTCTAACAATGACAATATCTTCGGTAGTGTATGAAGTTACCATATTTATTGCTTGAAAGGGACGAGCGAGAATGAGTTGGTAAATGAGAATGAGAACGAGGATGAAAGGGATAGGAGAGAATGAGAATCAGAATGAAAGGGATAGTTTCCTTTTATAGTGTTAAATTACCAACGACTAGTTTTTTTTTTAAAAAAAAGTTGGATCAATAACCATATTTGGAGTATGAGAATCCGGTTGCACCGAATAAAAGGGGTCGGACAAAAAAGAAGTATGCACCCAAAGTGACCGAAAAGTGAAATCGACGGTTGACGCGATGCCATCGAAGCCATAAAACGAATGCCAACAAAATATGGATGTTGTTCAGTATGTGGTCGATAGCCAACAAAGCCAAACAAGTGAAATGGTTACAATAAAAGGGAAAATAGGAAATATGCATGCACCTAGGGATTCACAAGGAAGGCCATATCGTGTTGCTCATTCGTTGTACGAAGAGTATACAAAAAGATCCCTCATGTCATCTCAGATTACCTTATATCCACCGACGACGTCGACGGGGATGGAAATTATGGTTTCCATGTTGCAACAAAACAATTAGGACATTTAAATGAATCCGATGACGAGAACGTCACCCAAATCCATTATGCAAGAACCAAAATGGCCGTAAACTTGTTCAGGACAAGGAACTCTATATTTCGATGATCCAGGAAGAAGATAGGAAAGAAAGAGAAAATACATTCAAGGAATTTGTCGCTTTTGTAAAAGGGCGGAAGGGGGCTAAGAAGGCCGGTTATAAGTTTTGGATGAGGATGCCTTATTGTGGGAAACTTTTAGGGGACACATTCACTTATGTTGTTCATGTATTCTCCAGTGGGTTCCCTGGGGCCTCTATTACATACGTACCCTCAAGAATTAGGTGTGAGCCAACACTAAAGAAGAGAAGAATAGTTATGGCAATGTGAACAATAACCATTACATCGATCTGGAAGATAAAAGAAGAGTGTCCTTTACCACCAGTGGGATATGGTTATTGGGGAGAGTCCTATAAGGAGTGGAAAAACCAATATGAGTATGACATGACCATATGAAAGACTTTGGATGAATCTCCAACAAAGGTTGATTTAGGGGATTAGTCGTACATCTTTTGGAAAATTTGTATATTTTAAAAATTGTATGTTGAAGCACGCTTTCGGAAGGTTATCTCTTGAACTTAAGCTTATCTCTTGAACTTAAACTTGTCTTGAAAATTGTATGTTCAATGCTTAATGAATACAATGTTTATTATCTTGTTGCTTGTCAACCTCTTTTCCCTATCGTCACAATTAAAATGTACCTACACTAACGACTCTAAAGTATTTTATGATTTTTTACAATGGTCGTCAGGGTTAATAGGTGTCGACCATAACGAGTAATATCTGCCATTATTTGGGTAGGTAGGGGTCGTCATGGTCGATATCAACATATATTGACGACACTACATAGTAATTATTGGGTTTTCCATGGATGGTGTATTGTGATAGAGTTCGCATAGGTTCATTGCTATTACCATGACGACAACTATGTGCTAATATTTTGGGGGGGTTAGGGTCGTCATGGTTAACACAAATCCATCATGACGACACTAATGCTCGAAAAAATGAAAAAAATTATCAGAGATGGAGTCGTCAATCTACTATTTTCCACCATGACGACCCTTACCATTGAATTAAATGTCGCACTGCTCAAATTTTGAGTCATCAACCTGCTATTTTCTACCATGACGACCCTAATCGCTCCCATATTCAGTTTTTTTTGGATGTTTTGGTGTGATAAGGTTGCATCGGTTCATCCACTAATCCATGCTGACTTATATCTGCTATTTTTTGGGAGATCTAGAATCGTTATGGTCGATACTTATATAACATAACGACTCTATGTTTTATCACATCACATGATATCCACATCCACATTCACATGGAAACTCGGAGAGGTAACTATGTTTTATCACACCATTGACATTCAAAATAATCTACTACAACAACTAATATACCAAATTATGTTGTTCCTAACAAACATGAAAAAACATGAGTTCAAGTACGGTAAAATCAAATTGTACCTTAGAAACATAAAGGTACATGAGTTCAAGTCTATTATTGCAATGTCTTAAAAACAACATTGTATCAACCACGACCTTGGTCACTTCCTTGTCCAGCTGATCTCTGGCTTCGCTTTGGAGGAGTTCTTTGGATTCCACTTCCATGACCTAGACCACCATCTCCTTGGGTTCCTTGGGCTTGTTCATCACCTTGGCCTATTTCATCATCTCCTAGACCCTTATCGCCTTGGGTAGAACGTTTCCGAGACCTCTAACTTTCACTTTCCAGATCAGTAAACATCTTGGACGACACGGGGTTTTCAATGTGTGTCAACAAGTCAACGTACCGACCTTGTTGGTTAGGCATCAACGCCTCTCCCTTGTCCTTTGAGAAACTCAGTCCCTAGATCATAATCTCCCTTCGATCTCTCTAAAATAAATAAATTGCAATCGAGGTTAAGTGTATATATTTAAGAAAAAAAGAACAAGAAAGGAAAAAACACTTACGACAAGCTTTAGAATCATAGAGTCAGTTCTGGTGTTGGGTGCCGGAGTAGAAGAAGTAGAAGCTTTGTTGTTTCTCCTCCCGCGAGAATCAATCTGTATCACACGAACATGGGAGAACTTTCAGTACCATTCCAAGTAATTCTCCTTTGACTCGTAACCCTTATTCACTTTATCCCAAAAATAGATGTATACCAAATTAGCATGTCCAATCACTGGTCCCCGACAGAGGGTCGTAAACCACCTCAATGCTAGAAACATCGTACTTGCATTCATCAAGTTTGAGTTGGAATTTTTGTTTATAATCTTCAGCATGTGGTTCTTGAATATACCCAAGTTGCCGTATTACTCTCGACGGATCATACATTGAGAATACGGTAGGGTGAAACAAAGGAACACTATAGAAAGATACATTTTTCCTTCTATCAACTCTCTCTCCCACATACGGATCAAATACTACATCTTTAGCTGTCACGTTGTCCAAACTTTCTCGTATGTCTAAATACTGCTTCTTATGAAACTTCTCTTGACCCCCAGTGAACGTGTATTTCAATTCTCTTGGTTAAGCCCTGGTCCAACCCACGTTCACTTTAACGCGTTCGTTGTCTTTGAACAATGAAGGAAAATATTCGTAAATCCACACCTACATAATCATCAAGACAATAAAACTAGTATTCATCAAACAAGAGAATGAAAAATAATAATAGTTCATCATACAAACAAATATGATCACTTCAATTACCTGGAGTAGACTAGTATTCCCGTTCATTTGAGATGTTCATTCCCTAGATGTTTTTGTTAGCTCCGCATTCACGTGTGCAACGAGGAAGTCCCCCACGAGCTCTTATTCACATATTCCAAAAGATGCAAGAGCTGCAGATAGTTGGCACTGACCTTGTTTCCTTTACTGTCGGGAAACACAACATCCCCTAGCACGTACAACAAATAAGTAGCCGCGGCAGCAAGAACTTCAACCTCAGGGAGGGAACCATTATCTCTTTCCTTTTTTAGTGACCCAGCATATGAGTGCCTCAAATCCAATAGGTTAAACTCTCTCTTCGGTACCTGTCCCCCTTGACCAACTTGAACTTCGTCGTGTCTTCATTTCATCCAAACAACTCCTTGTCCAATTCATATATTTTAGGTCAAAGAAGTTTGACCGTGAAGTTGTCTCAAGTGGATTTTCCTTCGACCTGGAGCCCTAGAACCTGCTCTGCATCGTCAGGAGTTATATTCATCTCGCCAAACGGGCATTGAAAGCAATCTACTTCAGGGTAATACCTCCCGCAGAAGCAAAAAACCGCGACCCTGTCATACGCAATCACAAAATTCTCTACGACGTGATACAAACCATAGTTCTCTATTAACTCTCCAACTCTTGGACATTCATCTTCTAGTTTCCATAATTTTATTTTTGCATAGGAATACTGGCATCTGAAAAGACGTACAACGTTCGAATGATCCTACAAAATGGACGAAAAAAAGGGAGAAAATAACCCAATCAGAAAACTAATTAACAATAAGAAGTTAAAAAGCAAAGTTGAGATTGTTACGATAGTCTAATGGATGGTACGTGCCCACCAACCGGGATATGCAAATAAAACCTTTCCTCTACCTAAGGGTATGCCTTCAACATTTCGACTGCGTTCAGCATCCATGATCAAGTGGGGTTTGGGAATGTGCCTCGCAGGTGGGGCTATTTCCTTGTCCTTGCCCTTGTCCTTAGCTTGTACCTCTTCTTGTTCCCAATCATCATCACCACCACCAACACCACTAGAACCACCACCCCCACCAGCACCACCACCACCACCACCAACATTGGTGTCATCAACTTCATCATCGGTTTGTTAATTGTCATGGTCTAAAGTCACATATGGAATATAGGAGGCAAGAAAAGGGGAATCATCAGGTTCGTTACCTTGTTGTGTACGTTCACGAATAAAGAAAGGTATTCCTTCGGACGTTTTCCAAAAAATTTATGAGGGCGGGGAGTTTTTGAAGAAGGAGTCGGTACAAGTTTACCATTTTCTTTCTCTTTTCAACCCAACTACAATACAAAATAAGCAAAAATCAAAAAGTCAGAACCAATAATCTCAGATTTAGTCATAAAGTCGTCATGTTCTAAATTGTCGATGGTAACGAAACAATATTTATACAGTGACGACCCTTATCATTGAAATGGGAAGAGTAGTTATTTTTTCCTTTGGGGGTCGTTATGGTTTATCAAAGGGTCGTCACATACTAAAATTCGTTATGATTTAAAAATAAAACCGATGCGATCCTAATGACCCTTCGTCTTCAGGGGAAAATAACCAACTAAGGTCATCATGGTCAAAAATCAAAAACCATGACGATTTTCATACTTCTACTATGCATATGAAAAGTCATCTTGGTCTAAGGTTATCGACCATGCCGACCTTCTCCATGTAACTGCAATTTTGCGGTTTCTAGTCTATATTTACACTTAAAACAAACATACATTCACATCCAGCAAATAGAGTAATGGGACCATTTCATCGTCCTATTCTTCTCAATTTGATTTCTTGCGCCTTTTTGACTTTAACTTTCCTTTAACTTTCTCTGTATTTCTAGGTGGGCTAACATCTCTCTGAAGATTCTTCGTACGAGCCATGTTTGTAGAAGAATCGTGGATTAAAGTTTCGATTTGATTTCGAAAAAAAAAATGTAATCGTTAGGGAGGAGAGTTAGGGAGGAGAAGATGAGAGGTTTTGGTTTTTGGTTTTGTTTTAAAATGGAAATGAGGGACTGACTTTGGTTAAGTATAATAGAGATTAGGATTAGTTATTATGGTAAAGGTAAACTAGTATTTACACCACCTTTTGGCACCCCCTATAATTAATGATGTGGGGATAAATTTGCTAAAGCCCCCTATTAATTCTACAAGTCCCCAATTAAGCCAGGTTTTAAAACTCTTTCCAAAAATATAAATTTTATTAAAATCAGATATTGATTCGTTTTAAAATTGGAGAGAGAAAGGTTAAAAAAAGAAAAAACACAAAAATAAGGGACATAATTGTCTAAGATTTTTGGTGTCCATTTCATCCATTCCTTATGTTTACTTGTCCACTTTAACCATATTTTAGCAAATCTTGAACAATTGACTCATTTCCTCGGTCACCCTTGACAGGAGGTTTCCAATAAACACGGCTAAGCATGATGATATTGTGTAATGTGTTAGTTCCCCTTGGCATAGAGCTACACCTCCAATCCTCATAGATATTGTTAATTCTATGCACTTGTATTATCAAAAACGATGGAGCATCTTGGTTTCCACAAATAGTAATAAAAACTTAAAGATCCTGGCATTTTTGAGGGCGACCAAAAACTAATTTGGGGCGACTAATAAAACAAAATAAGGTCATTTTGAAGTAATCTCAATACATCCCTTATCCATATATTTTCTATAATGGCTAATCTACTCTTGCTTAATTAATGTTAATTTTGATTAATTAGTTAATTAAGTTGGTTTAAGTTAGTGTTAGATGATGAATTTGAGTTTTAGTTTTAGAATAGAAATAGAGAGTGTGTTAGAAAGGAAGAAGAAGAAGAAGTTTGGGGAAATCAGATTTTACCTAAATTCAATCACAAACATGGATGAGTATGAGCAAGAAGGTGAGATTGAACATGAAGAACATAATATTGAAGGTTCAAATACGTTTAGATATGACGATTTGGGTTATTTGTTGGATGATCTAAATTTTGGTGTGGAAGAAAACCTAGACGATGAATCACATCAAAATGAAGATAATAATGCATCAAACAATCATGTATTGTGTTAAGAAGCTCAAAACCCAATTTGTATGCGTTTATATGTGATCGGCAACAAAGAAAATTCATTTTTACATGCATTTAATGCCATGGACGTCCCATAATCGGTAGTTTATGGTACTCCATAAACTACCGATTATACTTCTGATCCAAAATAATTGAACAATCGGTAGTCTCGTGAAGATTACTTACTACCGATTATACAAAATCCCCAAATTGAATTTTTTTTGAATTTGTTTTTGCATAATCGGTAGCTTAGGAAAACTTATTGACTATCGATTATGTTAGTCGCCCCAAATTGATTTTTTTTGGATTTCTGTTTGCATAATCGGTAGTTTAGGAGAACTTATTATCTACCGATTGTGTTAGTCGCCCCAAAACTGAATTTCTCCAAACCTACAAAATTTTTATTTTGCAAACTTTATAATCGGTAGTTAATGTCATATAGTTACCTACCGATTGTATTATAATCGGTAGTGGTGTAAGACACTAAACCTCCAATTATATGTGTACAGGACTTGACTTGATTTCTTCCTACAATCGGTAGTTTAGGAATACATAATACCTACCGATTGTAGATAATCGGTAGCACGGGGATATTATTAACTACCGATTGTTGGTAATCGGTAGTAAGTGAACATAATTAACTACGGATTATCATTGTCTAACTCATTGCTATTTTACGTAGCTTATTGAATGGGTTAATCCTGTTTCATACGAGGGTCCTGATACTTCCCTACACTATGCAAATAATTTGGTACGCTATCTACCCACTCTTAACTTGTTCTAAGAATGTATGTTACATGGTTAGGCTTATGATATTTGTTTTTTAATATGCGCATTAAGACATTTGGAAGTAAGGCGTAGGCAAAGGAATGACTTATCAACAAGGAAAAAGAGAAGATGTGCGTTGTAGATCAGAACAATTGCGTGAAAGTTGATCGATTTGAAATGATTTGTGAGAGAGGTGGCGAGCGAAAGAGTCATATGGGAAAGAACTATAAATACGTAAAGAAGACGGAGAGGATATACCGAGGTAATTCAAAGAAGATTGGATGCCCATTTAAGATTATCTTCCATAATCCCGAAGTTAAGAAAGGAAAAGTATGGAAAATGTTTAGAGTTGCTAATGGTCGTCACAACCACAAAGATCCGGAAAATCTTTTTGGGCACGTAATGGTTGCCAAGTTAAAACCAAAGGAAATGGAGACGGTGAAGTCTATGAGGACCGTAATGAAAACGAGTGCAATCCTATCTAAGATAAAGGCGGACGACCCCAACAGCTTGTCTTCGTTGTCTACAATTTATTCGGCGCTAGTAAAGATCAGAAGGACGGAATGGGATGGTCGAATGGTTATGCAACAATCAAAGTGGTTAGCCGAGAAACACAATTACACGTTGAGAAAATAAGAAAGGGATGGTAAGGTGATTCGTATTTTCTTGGCACATCCGAAGATGATCCAATTGGCTCAACGCTTTCATCAAATTTTGTTGATAGATGCTACTTACAAGACAAACAGGTACAACATGCCGTTGTTGAACATCGGTTGCCACACTTCGGACAAATGCACTTTTACGGTGGCTTGGGATTTAATTGATGCTGAGAACGGTGTGAGTTTCATTTGTATGTTGCATACATTAAGGTCGATATATAATGGCGAGCATTTTCCAAGGGTTATTGTAACGGATAACGATACAGCCTTGATGAATGCAATAAAGGTAGTGTTTCCGGAAGCCCAAAATTTGCTTTTTACGTGGCACATTCAATGCAACATTAAATCCAATTGCAGACATCATATCCAAGCTAAAAAACGAAACAAAGGTACCAAGAGGTCGAAGGAAGAGGATGAACGTATTAGTAAACTAATCGTGGAAGAACGAGAAGAAGAGAGAAGGTTGGACGATGAAAAGTGGGTCGAGGATGGAATAAAGTGGTCTTTATTTGTAAAAGCATGGGATAAGATAGTTTGGTCGATGACGGAGGAAGTTTATGAATACAACTTGAAGAACTTTGAGGATGAATGGGGCAAGAACTATCCCAAACCAGTTAAGTATTGCAAATCACAATGGTTGGGACCGCATAAGGATAAGTTTGTGTTTGCATGAACATAGGAACTTCAAGAACGAGGCAACAAGCATTGCAGAGGGGTCCCATGGCCGATTAAAGAAAATACTAGTCGGTAGCCAAAATGGGGTCGTGTCGGTCCAAGAAGCAATCCATGAGTTCATCGATCGTGACCTCACTAAGATTTATGGTTCAATGGAAAAAAGTCGGTGTAGATTCCCTTTGGCACATTTAAAACATAAATATATTCTAAGGGGCATAGTTTACAAAGTTTCTTGGTGGGCAATAAATTTCATGATAAAACAATTGGAGTTGTACAAAGATCACGATGATGAGACTACGGTTTGCAACTGCAAGACGATGATAGGTATTGGACTCCCGTGTCATCACATGCTTGGAAGGTATATTGAACTGATTGACATTAATGATATTTATCCCTTTTGGAAGCAATTTACTTTCACTCCAAGCACCCGGCGGTTGATGGTGTGTCGTTCGTGGAGACGGAAATATTTGCACGAATACTCGAGCGGTACTCTACGTCAAATGGGGAACAAAAGCAAATATTGATACACTATTTAGAGGAAACCCTTCACCCCTGTCAAAAGGTTGTTCAGGAACCAATAAAAGGAAAGGCGATGGGTAGGCCGAATACCGAAAAGCCGAGGTTAATTCAAAGAAAAGAGTTGAAGGAATGGTTATCTAGTCATCATGACCTTTCTAGGCATGAACATACTGAAGCTGAGTATGAAGATTTGCCGGCTCCAGCGAAAAGGGGTCGTCTAAGGAAGGATCAAGGTGGACCAAGCTCACGACAAGTCAAATCTAAGGTCTCTGCGATTCCTTCCCAACTAAGTCAAACTCAACCTATACACGATGAGTATTTGGAACAACTCCCTCTACTCATTATACCATTTTTTTTGTCCACCGACGATGTCGATGGGGATGACAATTGTGGTTTCCACGTTGCTTCGAAACAAATAGGAGACTTTAGTGAGGCGGTTACCGAGAATATCACCCAAGGGCAATATTTAAGAAATAAGATGGCCACACAATTATTGGAGGATAAAGAATTTTATATTGAAATGATGAGACAAGGAGATAAACATGGCAGTGAACAAGAGTTCAAAAAGTTATATACTCGTGTAAAATGCCGAAACGGATTGGAGACAATCGGATCCAGGTATTGGATGGTAATGCCGATATGTGGGTATCTTTTAGCGGATGTATTGAACTGTGTGGTACGTTTTTTCTGTCATCCTTCATCAGGAGTGAGTGTCATATTTACACCCACAAGGACGGTGTGTGATGAGTCGGTCAAGGATAGACGAATCATTATGGCATCTGTTATGGAAATCATTTTATCGGTTTAAGTTTAATAGATGATTGTTCATTACCTCCATTGAGTAGGTGGTCGGATTACTTCCCAACTAACCATTATAAGGAGTGGTTGAAGCAATACGAGTCCAACATGAAGCGTTGGGATCGTTTAACAAGCTCAGTAAATGACGTAATTGATTTGAACTAGGATGGTGAATAGTTGATTTTGAATATATATTTTGAACATAAATGTATACACAAATATTAATGCAATGCTTTGTGATCGTTAACAAAAAAAAATATCATTTTTTACATGCATTTAATTTCATGGACGTATCATAGTCGGTAGATAATGGAGTAATATACCTACCGATTCCACCGTAATCGGTAGTTTAATTTTTTATTAAACTACCGATTATGAAAGTTGCCCCAAATTGTAACATTCTGAACACTCATAATTGGTAGTTTATTTTTTTTTTTAAACTACCGATTATGAAAGTTGATCCAAATTGGAAATCCCAAAAAAAATCAAATTTCCAACATTCTGAACACTCATAATCGGTAGTTTAAATTTTTTTCAAACTACCGATTATAAAAGTTGCCGCAAATTGAAAAACACATTTTTTTTAAAATTCCAAGATGCTGAACATGCATAATCGGTAGTTTAATTTTTTTTTTAAACTACCGCTTATGATAGTTACATCAAATTGGATATCGCAAAATTTTGAAAATTCTAAAAACGCCAGGTCAAAAATGCTTGATTATGAGCACGATTATTTGTGTCCTTCCCAAAATTCCAATCAACAACTCTCTATTTTTATTATTCATTTCATTTTTTGGCTTTTCCAAAGGAGCCCTAGACTATTTTTATTTGTTGCTTTTCAATAATCCATATTCATGCTAAGCTCATTTCAAATTCAAACTAGACTTTTGGCTACATCCAAATTCATTTGTTCCTTTAAAAAAAGTTGATAAATGGGAAATGGAAATAATTCCAAATTTGCTTACGCCTTTTGTTCCCCCCACTCCTAAAAATTAGACCTAACAGACCTCTATAGCTTACCTCATGAAGTACGTCTAATCTCCATAGACTCCGGGTAATCCCCAATGATGGATAAGAAGATAATATGCTGTTTCATATCGTACAAGGTTGAGCAGTCTTTTTTTTGACAAGGTGCGGGCAGTTGCCGAGCCAACTAAATCCATGACGAGTGATGCCAACCAAGGTTTTTACTCGCTTCCACCATGCCAATCAACTGCTGTCCTCTTGCTTTTCGCCAACATCATAAGATTATTTTCCCCTGACCGCTTCTACAATGTACTCTTGGCTCCTCCCTTGAGTCTAATGTGCATATGGTTAAGGCTAACAAATGTCTTTTGTACTTTCATGCTCATTTAATGTGTGAAATAGTTCTGTTTTGTACATGCTCATTGTTCTATCTTCCGGCCGGACATCAATGGAACTAAAAGAGTCGTGTGGAAGGAGCAAGCATAGAGGTTTCTTACACAATAGCAAGCTAAGTAGAATACTAAACACTAATAACATGTTTGGATACCATTTAAAAAGTTTGTTTCTCAAAATCTGGAAGTGAAAAAAATCAGAAATGATTTTGGATACTAAACAAATAACTGTTTATGAAGTAATTTTTTTTTGTTTTTGACATACGGATAATTTATATTTCTGGTATACAAATATATATAAAAAAATAATTTTTTTATTTTTAAATTCTTTATACTGGCTTCATTTTTTTTTAACCCCCGATGATGTAATTAGATTTTCCACTTTCTCATCTTTTGTTGTCTCTTAGTTTCCACTTTCTCATTCGGGGATGGAAATAATAAAAAGTCTAATGACTATCAAACGGTTAAATCAAAGTCTCCCATCAAATAAAAAAAATCAAACTGTAAAGTCTTTGAATAAGGAAAATGTTATCAATAACTTGATAGAATTTGTTATTCGGCTTGACTGGACTCTGAACCCAGCAATGTGGTAAAGGATGTGAAGTCTAAGACGGAATGGGAGAATGAATGTCTTGCTTATTTGTTCCCCAAGTCATCTTCCTTACTATTTTGACTTTTAACGGTTTTGTCCACATATCTTACCTACCGGGACCTGAAATTTTAACCTCATACAAATTTTAACCTCATACAACTTTGACCTTCACAGCTAGGGTTGCATAGGAACCGATCGAAATCGAAGGACTGAATCGACACCGAGCCAGAACTGAACCGAAACCGAAGAGTTCGGGACGGGTACAAGTATAAAAAAAGAGAACCGACTATACCCAGGTAACAGGTACAGGTTCTACCTAAGAACCGACCGGAACCGAACCGAATGTACCGAATTTTTGTAGACGTTGATTAGATAGTAGAATTTTAATCCCAGTCGTCTGTTTCTAGGTTAGAAACTCGATCGAGTTCAGTAGAAGACATTTCGTCTGTGTGTGCAATCAGACATTTCTTTTGTTCTTCATCACCAAGGTCTGCACCACAGCGACACCACCTCCACCACCACTATCTCGTCACAGCCACCACTATCAGTAGATTCAGTACCACCTTCTTATTCTTCTTCCTCCTTTTGAATAGGATATAAAACCCTAAACTTTTCAATTAAAGGTTTTTAGTCAGTGCAAAACAAGACGATTTTTTCCAAAATTTTCCGAGTTTCAGATCACTCTAAAGCTTCAAAAATTTCTATGTAAGTAAGATTTTCTCTTTAGATTTGACTTCAATTTTTGTACTTTGTATATACATTTTTTTTTGTTTTTGTGTGGAATATTATCATAAATTTTACTTAGGGTTTCCAAACCTGTCCTCAACTGCTCATTTTGCACTGTGGGGGGTTGTTGTTATCTTCAAATATGTTAACTTTGGTTCGTTTTTAGTTTGGATTTGTAAAACTGCAGTTTTTTGTGTTTGATAATGGTTGATTTTTTAAGCATGGAATTAGGGTAAAGGAAGTAGAACGACTTTGATGCTGGAAGGATTGCCCTGCCACCCAGGTGAATGCCATTGTCTGCTAATGGTTTTTAGGGTTGTTGTTATTGAGTTTGTCTGTTCTTAATTTTTTTGTTTTTTTGTTATGTTATTTGTTTCAGTCAGGAAGGAAAGAAACTGTATTATATCTAGCCAAGTTTGCTGATAAGGGTGTTCAAGTGAAACTTACTGGGGGAGACATTATTGTATTCTGCTTTGTTTCTTATAGCATTAACTCATTCCATTCCTCGGTGCAAGTTTTTATGTGTGTTTTGCGATGGTTGCCATTTTTAAAGTTGAAAAGAATTAAAGGAATAAAGTACACATAACTGGATGGCATGTTAGGTTATAGTGTTTGCAGCATGTTATGGCTCTTCTCTTATTGTTCTTCAAAAAAGGGTGCACTGTTTGACTTGCTTAATTAGTAAAAAGGGTTAATGAAACCACTATGGTAGATTCAATGAGAACTTTGATGAATATGAATTTTAGGATTTACTCTCAGTGATCAGATGTCTGTCAATGTATGTATGTATGTTATCTTTGAATGCCCTGTCTTACACTAGCATCTTGTTAATATGCAGTAATGAAGTTCTTATAATTTGTTTGATCTTGTTAACTTTATATGCACCTTATGTAAGCATCTATACTATCTACATACATGAAAAATAATATACCCTAGGATGCCTTCATAGACTCTGCATTGCTCAATCTCTGATTTTATTTTTGTTGTTAGCATCTTTGCTTATTTTCTTTTAATCTCCTTCTTTCTGACCTTTTCCTTTTCATGTGTGTTTACTTGATAATCCTTTTGTACATCTCTGTTTCAGTTTTTGTACATCGAAAACATGTGATAGAGCCAGTAAATGTATTCCATAACTATCAATTTCTTCTTCTATGCATCTTGATGAATACAGAAACTGAATGAAAGTTACATCACAGGGAACTTCAAGAATCAGAATCACTCTCACTGAACTCTGTTGTTCACTGAATTTTGTTGTTTACTAGGCTGATCTAAGATTCTAAGTGAATTAGAAGTGAGAATTTTAACTGAATTCTGTTGTTCACTGAATTAGAGGGTCTTATTTTCTTGTTGTTGTTTGAATTTGAATAAAGTGTTTTGTTTCTGTCTCCAGACTCTCCACTCCAACTTGTATTTATAGCCAACAGACAAAGTATATCTGAACATGTTATTAGTACTATGATGATTGCTGAGATGAACTTGTTCTTTAAACTGGAAATTTATGCATTGTGACTCATAGCATTATTTGGTATTTGATTTCAGATGGATGCATCAAATTCAAGTCAAGCTATAACTCTGGAAACTCAAGTTGGATCCTCGAATCAACTTTCAGAACCTATATCTACACCTGAAGCTCCACAACGTCCACCTACTCAAAATAAAGATACAAGAAATGTTGTTGATGAAGGCAAGAAGAAGTCCAAACTCATATCTGCTATATGAAACGATTTTACAAGGTTAAATCCAGAAGAAGCAGAATGTAATCATTGTAAGCGCAAACTTGCAGCCAATACTGAGAGAAATAGTAAGCAGAATGTAATCATTGTAATCATTTCTAATATTTCATAATTGTGTCATTTCTTGTTGTTATGTGTTTATATACGTTGAACTTTCAACAGACTTGTGGATTATAATTTTATATATGGATTGTAATTTTGTAATCAGTTCAAAAGTCTTGTTGTTAATTGTTATGTGTTTACAGTTTTGTGGATTGTAATCAGGAAAAACAGATACAAGAACTTTGAGCAGGTACAGGAAAAAAAAAAACAGGAATCGAACCGAACAGACGGATACGGTTCTAGAACCGAACCGAGAATATAGGGTACGGGGTACATG
Organism: Papaver californicum; assembly: GCA_023531435.1. Lineage (NCBI taxonomy): Eukaryota > Viridiplantae > Streptophyta > Magnoliopsida > Ranunculales > Papaveraceae > Papaver > Papaver californicum. The sequence continues at coordinate 1,004,641 of JAJJMC010021118.1, read as the reverse complement.
TACACGGGTAGAGAACCGACCATATGGAAGTACAGGTACTCGGTTCTGCCAATAACCGAGCCGATCCGACCTTTGTGCACCCTATTCACAGCCAAAACACCGACATTAAGCAATCTCGTTATCGTCGGCAACATAAAATAGCAAATTCGAGACAATCCTATACAAGGAATTACTAGTTAATCCTACCTAGAGGACCCATTTAATGGCTGGTCCACCCATAGAAAATGGTTTAATCGGTAGTCCGAAATTATATTTTTGGACCAAAAACATTAATCTTAAGTCCATTACACCTGCAGGATTTATTATGTTTTTCTATAAGTGCCCAAAACAACCTTACGTAGAGGATTTCATTTTCTTGAGTTCTATATGCGCTGATTAATAGCAGACCCGATCTGTCTGTTCGCCCCATAGATCCAGTTAATGCATGTTGATGATAAACCAACATTGATGAGTTCCTTAAACCCAATTGTTTTTCCTTCTCCAACAACTCTTCTTCTTCTTCTTCTTCTTCTTCTTCTTCTTCTTTTTCTTCTTCTTTTCCTCCTTAAATCATCTCTGCAAATGGATACAATTTCATCAACTTCCAAGGCTTTGTCGGAATTACTGGTGATTTTGACTAATTGATGATTCTAATTTCACAATCTGAATACTGATTCTGGGGATTAGTGGAAATTATGATGATTTTTCGATTATGAAAATTGATTCATTACTGAAGTGATGGTTTTAGTTTTTTTTTCTTTATAGACAGAATTCATGGTGGATATGAAATGTGAGGGTCGTGTTAAGGCTGATGGTAAGTACGTAAAGGTTTGAGTTTATGATTATATGTTTATTAAGGGAGATGTTTGTAATGATGATTGAATTTGTGGGTTTTGTTTGTCTCAGGAGTGAAAGGAGTTGAGGTTGATTTGAGTAATCAAGTTGTTAGAGTTCTTGGTTCTTCTCCTGTTAAGAAGATGTCTGTTGCGTTGGAAGAGACAGAAAAGATAGCTAGATTAATTGGTCAAGGGAGCCCTGAAGGTTAGTGGTGATTTTTTATTTTAGTTTTATGGAATTAGGGTTCAGTTATTTCTTAACAACATTCCAGGTTGCAGTTATTGTTTATCAATTGATGTCATGGACTTCAGGTGCTGTTTATGTTGGTCATCTAAGAGGAAATTGCTTAACAACAACTTCTAAAGTGATTTAGGATCCTCTGCAATTTCTAACATAAGTTGGGACTATTTGGTATGATTTTTCATTTTCATACTGGTTCTATCAAGTAATTATATTTTAAGCAATATTTAATTTTAAGCAATGTTATTCCTTGATATTTGAGGAAATAGGGTCTTGTGCTTGATAGAGTGTGGAGTTCTACTGTCTTAAAGACACAATAGTGCAGTGTCTCGACTAATTGTTAGAGTATCATAAGCGGGTGTCTATCTACTAGGTTTTCACTCAGTACATATCGATATCTACTAGGTTTTCGCTCAGTGCATATCGATATCTACTAGGTATTCACTCAATACATATAGATATCTACTAGGATATTTATAAAATTTTAGGTTGATTGTTATTTGATATGTGACTTTATATGATGTGGAATGACTATTTTGATTTCTTTGTTTATTTGATGTTCATTTTTTGTTTACAGCTGCATCAGTACATATTTGTTTGTGCTGTTTTATCTATATTTTTTTGTTGTGCATACATAGGTGATCTGTCATTGAGGTCATACTGTAAAACAATGAATATCATATTGGTTTCTTGATGCTCCATTTTTATCATTTACGGTAGGGGGTCGAGGGGGCAGCGCCCCCTCGTTATCATTCATTTCAGTTTATTTGTGTATCCATCAACTTCCAAGGTTTTGTCGGAATTACTGGTGAGTTTGACTAATTGATGATTCTAATTTCACAATTTGAATACTTATTCTAAGGATTAGTGGAAATTATGATGATTTTTCAACTATGAAATTTGATTCTTTATTGAAGTGATGGTTTTACTTGCATTAGGCGGCCTAAAAGAGAATAAGATGGCACCAACTGAAGCAAACATAGCTGATTGGATTCTCTATGGAGATCCTGCGCACCGCATATTGATGTTATGGAAGTGTTGGGCGTTTCCATTGAGCGTGGGAGAGTAAAAAAGAGGGAAGTTGGTGCACTTCATGTTTATATTGGGAAGACTCAGGGAGAACTTTGGAGGTGTGTTAACCCTATAGGTGGAAATATTAGGCAGTATCCAACGGAAGTGTTGAATGAAGTTAAGAAATTTCTATCATCACCTAATGGAAGATCTGATATCATTGCTTCCAGATGCAGGTAATGTGTTTTTTCTATAATTACGATACTTTAAGATTATATGGCCTTAGGGGGATTGTTTTCCTAACCCAGAGAACTTCTTTGCATCTTCTGAACAGGTTTGAAGCAGCTACAATTCTAAGAGATGGATGCTTAGAAAACTATGTCTTGGGTGATATACTCTTAATTTTGGACACGGTAATCACCATAAAAAGGTGGATCAAGCCTCATTTTTCAGGATGGCATCCAGTAAAAGTTAGTCCATTCATAGAGTAATGCAGAGGAGGGAGTAAGAAAGATCTTATACTTGATTTTCTTAAAGCATCTTTTTGGCAGAATTGTAGGAGTATGAGTTGTGAATACTGTTCCGATGCCAAGAGGAATAAGTGTTTGCTAGTTGGATTTTTTAAAAAGAGCAGAATCATGCACTTTCTGGACATACGAGTAGTATAGCTATAGGCCTATAGCAACTTAATTTAGATGGTAGATCAAGTTCTTTTCGATATAACATTCTAGTCTTTTTCAGTTGTGTGCCATTTATAGAAGAGTAAAACGTGGAATCCCACAAGACACTCCAGCATTCGACTTGAGAAGTATTACTTCATTATATGAATCTATTTAGGTGCTCCTACAGAGTTGCAGTCACTCATTCAAAGACATGAAAAGTACAGACATAATTATAGCGAACATTTACTTTTTGATGAAATCATACTTGCAATGAATTTATAATTCCTTTCAACTTCTTTTATATCTTCGGGTTGTTTTACTGTTGAATCATTTTGCTATTCGGAAGATACTGAGTTCAAGTCATAATGCCAATTAGAGATTTTATTTTCCTAATGGTTTTCCTTAGTGGCAGTGAATGCTCATTAGGGATTCTCGGGAATTTTTATTAATTGTCCCAATTGAGCAGAGGATATTCTGTTATCAGCAACAAGCAAATTTGTCGTCATTCGTTCTCTCTGCTGATAGCTTGAATTTTAGAGTCCTTGTTACCTGTATATAGATTTTTGTTTGGGTGCGTATTTTGCAACCCCATTTCATTTTGTTCTATACGCGTGCTCTTCCTTGAGACTCAAAATAGTTTATTTTTGGGTACCAGCCGAGCTTCTAATTGTTTGCTTCAGTAATTATATGTATATGTGTATATGTACTGTGATATCTACTAGGTTTTCACTCAGTACATATCAATATCTACAAGGTTTTCACTTTGTACATACCAATATATACTAGGTTTTCACTCTGTACATATCAATATCTACTAGGTTTTCACTCAGTACATTTCAATATCTACTAGGCGTTTCGTTTAATGTTGTAGTATTGATCTTCATTTGTAAACATTTTTTCTCAACATAACCCTCCACGTCGAATTTGGACTCAAATTGCATTTTTTCCTGCTAAGTTGAAAACTTAATTTAGCATTTATATTTGGTTTTCTGAGTTTGAGACTACATTCTGAGTGTCTCACTTGTATGTGAACTAACTGATTTCAGGGAGAAGCAGTTAAGATTACTATGAGTTGCTGCAAACTAGAGAGATTCGCTTGCGTCAGTGTCTGGAGCTTGGTCGGCTTCTCCAGGGAATTTTGATCTTCTGTCCGTTCTTCATTCCCTTCTCAACATGCAGTTCCAGTATCTTCTTCTCTTTGAAAACCTTCTCACCTTTGCATTGAGGGCAGCGGTCCGTTTTGTTGATGGTTTCTCATGTACCCTTACACTAATTACATGGATACTGCATCTGCTGGACCATTCCAGGACCTATCTGCCTCACTGATACTTTCTACCCAGTACATATTAATATGTATTATCCAACTGTAACCTGTCCAACTACACATATTTAATACGTACTGATGGATATGTAATGTCATAACATATTTTTTTTACATATTTTTTTCCTTTTGCATGATAGTACATATTGATATGTACCCAATAGAAATGTAATCTAAGTATCTGATAGACACATTTTAGTGTCTAATTTGCACCTTAATTTCTATTGAGTTAGTATTTGATTTTGCACTTATTACGTGTTTTTATGCTTTTGTAGGTACATTAGAAGAATAAAGATTTGTGGAAAAATTGTCTCAAAAAGTGTTATTGGCACTCCAACTTTGGATAAGGGGTACCCCAGGATCGGAACGAGTCGGATCGGCCAACTCAGCGAGTCGAATCGGCTCGACTCATCGGGAAACTGCTGTGAACTCTGTTACGTGAATTTTGGGATTTTTGAGTGATTCTAAATCACCCAAAGACTACAAGGATTGTGCAAAAACTCCACAAACATCGAACTACATGATTTAAGCCGTGAAATTTGCCCCGAAATCCGAATTTGGCCTGAAAATGGACTTGATTCCTGTTTTGATTTGGAATCAAATTTGGGAGTTGTTTGAGAGAGTTCTATTAGGTTTAGAACTCTCCCTAGGGTTTTTAGACCCTATATATATGAAGAGAAGCCGAAGAAATCCAACAGACAGAAGCCTAGAGAATCAAAAAGAAGGTCGCCGGAAACTGGGCAGCTGTTCTTCAAGTGTTGTTCCGCCTGAGAAGAAGACACGGCAACAGTTACAAGTGTTGCAGTCCTCTCCCGCTCCTGTTGTTATTTTCTTTCCCTCCTTTGTTGCTTATATCTTTTTGTAACAGCTGAACCCTGTTCTGTGACACTTATACACGTATCTGTTCAGCTGTTGCACCATTGTTTCACCTTGTAATCAACTTTTGGAGCAATGAAAAGATCTTTTGAGCAAGTTTTCTTCACCATGAACTAAGTACATTTACTGGGATGATGGAGGAGGTTTTTCCCTCAATATTATGTGGTAAGTCTAATTTAATTTAATTTCTTTATAATTCTTTACTTATTAAATTGCGTAGATTTGAAATATAAAAACGGTTTTCATTCAGTAGTGGTGTTTTTGTTTGATGGGTCATGCTGGGTTGACAACCTCTGATGTCCCATGCTTGTGATTTACCTCTGCTTGTTTACATAAAATCATATTTTGGCAATATTTGAGCTTAACTTATTTAAAAAGAATTACATGATTAATCACATAATTTGTTGGAAATAACTGAGTCCTGATTCCTGGTTTTCTCCATCTTTGATAAAATCATCTCTAGTTTATTTTGCTTTGTTTTATTTAATTAGATTAAGTCTATTATTTTCTAAAATCATCATCTTCACAAGTCTAGTAACGAACTCTTCTTACCACTATTCTAATACACATCAATTTTTGCCGCCGCCGACGCGGACTTGTTTTTAGGTTTAGGGTTTTAGATTTATTTTTTGTTTTATTTTTTTTTTTATTTTTAGTTTTATTATTTTACTTTGTTCTATTTTACGTTTCTTTTGGTATTTCTCTTTTTGCTACAGGTTGAATTTTGGATCGAAAGGGAGTAAGCCAAAGTTTTGGAATTAAAGCTAAAGACTTGGAGTTAAAGGAAAAAGCTTAAAGAACGAAAAAGAAGATCGAAGATTTTATTTTTCTTAATTAGATTTTTAGTTTATTTTAATTAGTTTTAATTCGTTTAGAAAATTGTATTAGGGTTTTATTATTTCTGTAATTTTTCTTTTATTTTCGGACACTTTTTGGACTTTCTTTTGGACATTTGGACACTTTATTTATTTTTAAACCCTACGGAAGGGTATTATTAAATATAAACTGCTACAGGGAAGGACGACAATTACGATATTGTCTCGGCCCCTTGGGTTCGCACACTGACACAGGAGTCAGTGGCCCGAGTCGACTACAACTGAATCATCCCCCGTCTGGTACGGGAGGTAAGACTCGATCAACCCACGAATCCCCTGCAAGTGGGTTTACTGTATTCCTTCGTATGCATATATGTTGAGGAATTGAAAACGGAATTACTTTTCTAGTAAAGGGCAAGAACTGGCCATACAAGATAAAGACTCGGATTTCATTACCGTTTCCTTCTTGCCCGCTTTAGGAACACGTTACCAAACGCGAACCTAAAACCTTAAAATTTTGACTAGAAAGAGACCTATAGGGTATCGAGCTTATTGGAAAATCGTTCAAAAGGACTGTACTGGTTACTTTATTATCCTAACTCGAAGTTCAGGAAGATTATTTTAAGTTGATTAGAGCCGCCTTGTAACCCAGGGAAAAGTGCCAAAGAGACAGGGTTATCAAAGCTCCTTAGAGCTTATCCTGTTTCTGTTCGACTTAATCTAATTCGGATCGTTCTGAGAGGTTTGCTAAAATTGTAACCAGTTGCCTTTAGAAAGAATAGAAGCTGGTCTAGAAACAATCTAAGTGGAACCATCATGCTTTTTGTTTGCTAGATTCAATAGGTTTGATTTGGTTGAGTCGGCCTTGCTTGTGTATGTTTAAAACCCCTTCCGGTAGGATTTATGTTTAGAGTTTATTTTTGTATATATTAGGAAATTTTTGTTAGAAAATGTCGAACTGGTATTATGAGGACCAATACAATGAATATCCGACCGAATTTCAAAATAGACATTATTCGTACTATCAACATGGTATGGATAGTAATCAGGACCATCACCAAGCTTTTGGGGTTATTCCTCATACCAAGGTGGTCCCAATTACTATTCATACATGCACCCGTCTTATGAACACGAAAATGAGCAAAATTCGAGTTCTTTGTCTTGGAGGGATGCCCTAAAGCAGATGCAATATAGTACTCCCCATGAACCTAGTATGCCTCTAGAAGAATCACACGAGCAGTTGCAATCTAGTACTCCCCATGATGATTTGAGTTCGTTATCTTGGAGGGATGCCCTAAAGCAGATGCAATATAGTACTCCCCTTGAACCTAGTATGCCTCTAGAAGAATCACACGAGCAGTTACAATCTAGTACTTCCCATGATGATTTGAGTTCGTTATCTTGGAGGGATGCCCTAAAGAAGATGCAAACCAGTACCCCTTATGATCCATTTGATTTTCTAAAAGAATCCCTCAGGGAGTTGACTGAGAGTACAAAAAGGTCTGTATTAAGTGTGAATGAAAAGTCTGTAAATAATAATATTGCTCAAAATGATCTTAGTTGCCAATATAGTGCTACCCTTGATAATTATTCACCTAGTCAAGAGGACGAGGATAGAATTGGTAACACTACTTATTTAGACGAGGTTCAAACATCTTCATGTTATTATGATGATAGTGTTGATGAAGAACTTGAAATATACAGGCAGAGTGATCAAGAAATTGTCACTCCAGTTGTGTTTCACGATGATAGTGTTATTTCTAGTTCAAATTCAAATAATTTTAATGATTATTCACCTAATTCAAAAGGAAGAGGATTTGACTAGAGATATCACTGTTTTAGACGATGTAGAACTCTCTTGTTTTGAAACCGATAATGGTTTAGAGGAACAGGTTTATCCTGAGAATACTGTTTTAGAGTCCAACGATTTAGAAACAATAGTTGTAAATAACCAAGATAGACACATAGAGATTTTAAATATGAGTGAGGATGTACCACTTGATTATAACTTAGAAGAAGCAATTGAAAATTTTCGAGAATCTGATGATCTAGAAATTAAGGAAATTGTGACTAGTCTATCTAGAGACACCTAAAATTCTAAGTTTGGGGGTGATTATCATTCTCCCTGTGTTTTACCTTTAACTCTTAGAAAGGTCCCTAACTTGGGACTTGACATATGTACCTCTACCATTTTACAAGATCATCTTCAAACTAGATTCCCTGAGCCTGTTGATGTCCAAAAAGAAGTTCAGTTGTTAGATACACATCCTCTGGTCGATGTGGTTTATCTAGGTAGTAATACCAAGATTGGATTTGTTTTCCCACCAAAATATTTTCTTCCATATGTGGGAACGTTAGAGTTTCAAATGTGTAGGTTATTAAGTTTTGAGACTAAGCCTAATTACTTTAGGAAATTAGAATCGACACATTTGCTTAAGAATTACCACCTTCATAGTAGTCAATTGTGTGAGTCAAATGGGTCAAATATGATTGATTTTAAGGATCCACAAATATTCAGGTTATTATTATGTGCTTCTAAGTTCTTAGTTGAGTTATTCCAGACTTTACAACCTGATCTTGTTGATCCTGTCTATGAGGAAATCAATCCTATGAAAATATTTTATCTAGACCCTTATATAGAACCAGAACCACAGCTAGAAGTAGTTGTCTTAAACAGAAAACTAGATAGGGTTGAAAGTGTGCTCGGTTCGTTTATCTTCTTAGCTTGCTGCAGTTTCCTCTTATTTGTGATATCATTATTTGATTCAGACGACCCACAGTTGTTCCGACTATTGCTATATGATTTAATGAGGTGACTAATTCTTTCTTAGTCTGGCTGAAGACTTTAAACTTAGCACTTCTTGGGAGGTAACCCATGCTCTTACAACACGGTAATATCTTTCCCTAAGTCCTTTTCGTGAATTGGTAACAGTTTCTCCTGGTTCGTATTTCTAATCATTCATCTTTAGAAACATTGAGGACACTGTTTAATTTAAGTTTGGGGGTAAGGGAGAAACTTTTTTACTGAAATAATAAAACTCTAGAATTTAGAAGCTTGTGAACACTTCAGGGTGACACTAACCACTCTAGGTAGATAGCAACTTAGCTCTTTTTCTATAGGAATTGGTGTGCCCAGTTAAAATGGTCTATTCATAAAAGGACAGAGTTCAGGTGTTAGAAATAACATGATAGTTGTCACCACATCTCGGAGTCTATCTCGACCATATCACTTTCTGTTTTTACTTTTGCAATTTTGTGTTTATCTAAGTGATTTGGTGGGGCCCAGTATCAAATTGTTATCGTCGCTAGGATGAAATAAAGTGTTTGAGATCAAGCCCGATTCTTGCTTTATTTTGAGACAAAAAAAAAAAAAAAAAAAAAACAATATTGACACTTTGATAGCAATATGTGTGTGTTCTCCCTGTCTCCGTCGCCTAAGCAAGCGTGGAACGCAGGATCCATGGGAACTATCATGTAAGATGCTGATAAGAACCATGCGCTTGGATTCAATTTGATCCAATCATGTTGTCAATATATTTATCGTTTTATTTTCAATAAATCGATCGCTGGGACCCTTGTATATACCAGTTGAGTCGATATTAGTATTAAGTTTAAGACCATGTATCTCAATCTATTAGGATTCATCCTGGCGCTGACCTTCAGACAGATATGGGAAACACCGTTCACCTTAGTCAACATATGTAACCTTCATATTTTCTATGTCCATCTTCTAAATCTTTTCATGTGATTGAACTGTGATATATTCTGAGTCTTGTGGTTGAACGATTATCTGAGTAGAGCTCTGTTGTCTTATATATGAATTTTAGTATGCTTGAGTAAACACTCGTGTACAGCAGTTGGACGCATATATGGTAATGATTCCCATAGCCGAAGAATTGAGTAAGCCAATTAAATAGCTTGTTTAGTGTCTATCCTTAATCGTTCACGAGTTGCTAAAATCTAGAGTAAAGGTTTTGTGGGTATACCTCTTGTAAACCCTCACGAGACAAAACTCGTCCACTAGGGACACCTAGGGGTTTAACGGCTTATTGCACACGCTAATTGCAATCGCGATGCCTGCGAAAGTGAGTTAGGATTTATTTTCTAGATTAAATTTGCTCGAGGACTAGCAAATAATAAGTTTGGGGGTATTTGATAGACACATTTTAGTGTCTAATTTGCACCTTAATTTCTATTTGAGTTAGTATTTGATTTTGCACTTATTACTTGTTTTTATGCTTTTGTAGGTACATTAGAAGAATAAAGATTTGTGGAAAAATTGTCTCAAAAAGTGATTGGCACCCTAACTTTGGATAAGGGGTACCCCAGGATCGGAACGAGTCGGATAGGCCAACTCAGCGAGTCGGATCGGCCAACTCAGCGAGTCGAATCGGCTCGACTCATCGGGAAACTGCTGTGAACTCTGTTACGTGAATTTTGGGATTTTTGAGTGATTCTAAATCACCCAAAGACTACAAGGATTGTGCAAACACTCCACAAACATCGAACTACATGATTTAAGCCGTGAAATTTGCTCCGAAATCCGAATTTGGCCGGAAAATGGACTTGATTCATGTTTTGATTTGGAATCGAATTTGGGAGTTGTCTGAGAGAGTTCTATTAGGTTTAGAACTCTCCCTAGGGTTTGTAGACCCTATATATATATATAAAGAGAAGCTGAAGAAATCAAACAGACAGAAGCCTAGAGAATCAAAAAGAAGGTCGCCGGAAACTGGGCAGCTGTTCTTCAAGTGTTGTTCCGCCTGAGAAGAAGACACGGCAACAATTACAAGTGTTGTAGTCTTCTCCCGCTCCTGTTGCTATTTCCTTTCCCTCCTTTGTTGCTTATATCTTTTTGTAACAGTTGAACCATGTTCTGTGACACTTATACACGTATCTGTTCAGCTGTTGCACCATTATTTCACCTTGTAATCAACTTTTGGAGCAATGAAAAGATCTTTTGAGCAAGTTTTCTTCACCATGAGCTAAGTACATTTACTGGGATGATGGAGGAGGTTTTTCCCTCAATATTATGTGGTAAGTCTAATTTAATTTAATTTCTTTATAATTCTTTACTTATTAAATTGCATAGATTTGAACTATAAAAACGGTTTTCATTCAGTAGTGGTGTTTTTGTTTGATGGGTCATGCTGGGTTGACAACCTCTGATGTCCCATGCTTGTGATTTACCTTTGCTTGTTTACATAAAATCATATTTTGGCAATATTTGAGCTTAACTTATTTAAAAAGAATTATATGATTAATCACATAATTTGTTGGAAATAACTGAGTCCTGATTCCTGGTTTTCTCCATCTTTGATAAAATCATCTCTAGTTTATTTTGCTTTGTTTTATTTAATTAGATTAAGTCTATTATTTTCTAAAATCATTATCTTCACAAGTCTAGAAACGAACTCTTTTTACCACTATTCTAAAACACATCAGTATCCAACAATACATATCAATATATGTTGAGGCTTATTCAATCATAAAAGAGATTTTTACATAGTATATGTCAATATGTACTGATGGATCATACACACAACAATATTCTAAGAATCCAACAGTTCATAATGACTTGTACTGATACTTCAAGCATAAATTAGGGTTTTAAACAGAAAAAAATTAGTATCAACAAAATAATAAAATTAGAAGTATAAACATAAATAATTTTAAAGCTTCCTTTCCAATTTTTGCTTCCGTTCCGGTTTCAACAGTCGATATTCAATTTCATAAAAGGGGACACAACCACATACACAAATGAGGGGGAAGAGAGTTTTTTTTATTTCTTTAGAGAAGAGGGAAACTTACTTCATACACTATTTCTACTATCTAATCTCATTTTGTTCACCCTTTTTGAATCGCAAGTGTATTTTGCATCACACCCTTTTTGATTTCTTCAATTTGATTTTCGATTCGGCTTTTATGCCCTAGATTTCAGTTTCAGGTGGTTTTGTATTTCAGTTTCTCTAACGTGTCCTAGATTTCAGTTTTAGGTGGTTTTGGCAAACCGTGCCCTAGATTTCAGTTTTGAGTGGTGAAACTGAAATAATTGAGATGTGGTTTCTGTGGATTTTTTATCACAGAAGAGGAAACGAGAAGACAAGGAGAACGAAGAATACAGGGGAAGAACGAACGGATACCGTGTTTTTATTCACATGTCTGGCAAGTGGGTAGTCAAGTAATTTTCATGTTTTTGGACCTATAGTTAAAGTGGGTTTTCGGGTGGACTAATGGTTAATACGGTCCGGGTTTTTTGGACTGGTCAGCAGATTTCCAATCCTATATGGTCCATATCTACAAGAATGAGTGATAACGCGGAGAGAAAATACGCGGTATCGCACGGCTACTTTTTCCTTGTAAGCCCGTTTAAAAATGTTCTCCGTAAGCCTGCCGGATTCAACAAGTCAAGGAAAATTGTGTATATAAAAGACCAAATCAAATGTTTGGGGGGTTCTTCATTAATTTCATGTCTCTGAAGATCGACGAATAACCAAAAAGCAAATCATCCTCTCTATATATTATCTCTGTTGTGTTTTGTTTTGGCATACTATTTTGTATCTAGGGTAGGGAAGAAGAAAAGTTAAGGTTGAATCATACAGTATTAATTATGGTGATGAAATCTTCATGGGAGAAACTGAAGGGACTTGCACTTTCTCAACATCAAAATCACAAGAAAGATGATAAAACAGCTCCTTTTCTTCATCATCCGTGTCCCAAGTTATTAGATGATTTTACTCAAGCTTCCAAGGTATGCATGTATACATCTGAAGTCGTAAATGTAGTCAAATTTTAACTCGTCGATCATTTTGGTTTAATTTTTGACGCAGGATATGCAGGACATGAAAAAAAATGCAATGATATGATACTTTATGATGCTGCTGCGGCGACAAATAGTGCATTTGGTAAATTACTTGATTTATTTTCTTAGTATTTTCTAATCTTTTGGCTATCCCTGTGACAGATATATGAATTCATAGTCATTTCGCGTCGTACTATATATTGTTCCAGTTTTCTTAATTTGAAGTTTTTTCAAAAAAAATTAAGCATCTTAAGTTATTTTACTATGTACCCTTACTTCCAAGAAAAAAAAAATTCATTCTTTTTCTTCAGAATTCTCTGAGTCTTTGCGGGAAATGGTACCTGTCTACTCGAGCTAAGTGCACTCACCGATGATGAACAAAGCGGTAATAACCAACTTTGTTTTAGGTTACTACTGGTTATGGTGTTTTACATTTGTGTTCAGTAAGTTTTCCCTCTAACCAAGTAAGTTGGGTTGCAGGCAATGTTCTCCGAATGCTGAGTAAAGTGCAGTTTGAGCTTCAAGAACTTGTTGATAGCTACGTGAGTCCTTAACTCTTGCAATCTTGAGACATACATTGAAAACTTGATATAATGTTCTTCATTATAAACACCTTAGTTCCTTGATCATCTTGTTGAATTTTAATATCCTAAACTTCTTCACATTTCAGCGGTCTCATATTTTCCAGATAACAACACCGTCAGAGTCCATTCTCAATCAACAACAAACAGTGGAGGTCTGTACTCGGTCATGCCTAGCCTCTTGTGACAATATTCGTATACAACTATCTGTTTTTGTTCACGATTTTGGTGAGAAATTTTTTTTGGCTAATGTGTTTTGCTGTATTTGCTGATGTATGCAGGAGATGAAACAACACTGTGATGAAAAAAAGTTCTTTATCTCTTCTTTTTATCTTAATTTCTGTCTACGTTTTCTTTTGTAATTTTCTCCAACTTTTGGTGTTTGTCTTTTCAGAAATGTGTACCAAGGCCTATTGGCTGCCCAAAAGGAAAAGGAAAGGTCGAGATCTTTTAAGGGGGAAACCGTTTCATCTCAGAAGTTGCAAGCAGCCTCTAATGAATATGAAAAGGAGGCAATTTGTTTTGTTTTCCATTTGAAGACATTGAAAGAAAGGCAAACCCGGAGTCTTCTAACATAGGCAGTTCAGCACCATGCTGCACAGGTAAATTATGTTTTAGCTAGCAAATCATTTTCAGATGTGTCGATTCCATGTTCGATCCTCTTGCTCATTCTATTAACTGTTTGCTGTGTGTGTGCGCGCGTGCATTGAGCAGATTAGTCTCTTTAGCAAGGGACTGAAGTCTCTTGAGGCAGTTGATCGCGAGGTGAGAAATTAGGCAAGTTTCATGAACTTCCTAACCCCCCAAGTGCTAGAAATACGTCGGTTGTTTCAGTCTGCTAAGGTGAGGAGAAGTGAAGACCTCTATGCTACAATAGAAAACCGGTTGACACCATCAAATGCAGCATCATATCCATTACCCACGCCCCTTGAGACTGAGTACCCTCGTGGCCATTACATACCTTCAAGTGATGCGAGATTTTATCACTCTGCTCCAATGGGGAGAAGTTCAGATCTCTACACTAAAAGCGAAATTTTTCCGTCACCTTCAAATGCAGCATCATATCCAAAATTACCCAGGTTTCCTAAAGCCGGGTGCCTAAGCACCCAATATGTACATGTAGATGATGAAAGAGCTTATCACTCTGCTCCTTTGGAGATAAGTCAAGACCTCTACGCTACAACTGAAATACCGTGGACACCATCAAATGTCACAGCATATCGACTACCTCTGGGGACTGAGCTCCCTCGCGACAACTACATACCTTTAACTGACGAGAGAGCCAAAGCAATACTTGGGAGCTTTAGACGTGGCCAAACTTTTGGAGATTTGCAATAAAGAGAATTATTTATGTACAGTTAGTTACTGCATTACCTATTCGTTGATCATGTTCAGCACATAATATACTGCATCAGAATCATTACCCATTAGTTAGCTTTGTTTTTACAAACTAAATGTAATTATTGAACAGGGCTCGACCTGAAATGGAATTTAACATCTTTTGATTAATACTGTATTGAACCTATATCCTACGGAAATTCCTGAGGGAGAACTTGTGGTGTTATCCGAAACATCCCTCTCGAAATTGGGAACGTTTGTTTGGGTCTGACTTACGATCTAAATCTGACTCGGCTCTAATTAGATATCAAATCATTTATTTTTTTTATTTTTTTCATATCTGACTTGGCTCATATATTTGGTTCGGGACAAATGGAGTCCGATATCTTTTGTACTTAACTCGTTAAACACATATCTGACTGGATTTAAAAAAGTTATATACCTTTATTATTTAATAATTTTTGAATCAGATATAGTGAGTCAGACTCAAATGAATCAGCTGAGTCAGAAAAAAAAACAAAGAACAAGAACCTGAGTTTCACACGGAGCACGTTATTACAGTTGTGGATGTATCAGATGGAATGTCATCCTACAGCTTAGTCGTTCCTCCAGTAGTCCACCAGGAACATGTCCCCAGGCAACCGTTACAGCGGTTATTATTAGCGGTTAGGACTTCGACATGTGTTAACCAGTAAAGCTATACTGCATATCTTATACAGTGTTTACAATTTTATATCCCCCAAACATTTCTCTGTACTCTAGTCTTCTAAATGGCGGATTCTCAAAGGTAACAACTAAACAAAAGAGATGAGGTTTCGATCTATATTCAGGGTTTCTTTGAGCAGAACAACTAAATCGGCACTCTCTCTATCCAGATTTGAAACCAAACGCCCATTATCTCAGCTATGCGCCAATCACGAACGGTTCTCTCTCTTGAAATTCAGTTTTGAGTTTCTTTTATAAACACTGGTTTATTTAGGGATTGAGTAACTTTTGGTTGTTATTGTTAATGTTAACTAACAGGCCGTCTTTTGGTATCGCTTTTGACATTGACGGTGTTATTCTTCGAGGACGTAAACCTATTGGAAATTCTCCACAAGCTTTGAGAAAATTGTACGATGAATCTGGTATACATATATATGATTTCGAAATAAATTCCTTTATTAGGGCTTCATTTGGTGTTTGAATATTACATTTTCTCCCCAAATTTATTCATCATTTTTGTTTTCTTATACAGGTACTTTGAAGATTCCATTTCTATTCTTGACAAATGGTATGTCTTCAAATGGATGGATTTTTCTCGTTTTTGAAATTGATTACAGCAGTAGACTCCTGGTTAAGCAAATTTATTCAGTACATTGCTTGTTGATTGTATGATTTGGTAACTAATTGGGGGTCAATTTGAGGACTAACTGCTGTTGTGATTGGAAATACATACAGGAGGTGGCGTTCCAGAATCTAAACGAGCGTCGGAGTTAAGTGAACTTTTGGGAGTTAATATTCTCCCTTCACAGGTATTCTTTAAAGACCTCTTGCAAATATTATTCTCTGGTAGGCATCTTTCTGAACTATGATTATGATTGATGTTTAGTCACGAGGTATGAATAACGTTAACATATTTGGATGTAGTGCGCTTTTTGTTCTGATTCATATAACGAGAGATTATTGTAATGGCTGTTTGTCGTTTGTAGTTTTGAGAATGAACTCATTGTTGCACTTGGAAAAGGGGAACCTGCTAGAGTGATGGCTGAGTATGGATTTAAGTAAGGTTCTGTCCTAATTATTTTGGTTCAATAATCCTGACATCCTCATATTATTGCTCACATGTATAGTATGTTTTGGAACCTGGTATCTAATTTTGTTCATTCTTGTTTACGTCTTCCGTTGATCTTAATTGCAGAAAAGTTCTATCAATGGATGAATATGCATCTTACTTTGATAACATTGACCCCTTAGCTCCATTCAAGATGGCACATAATTGTAATATAACTTCAAATGGATCCTCTCCAAGATATGATGTATCCTCAGAAAGAGTGCAAGCAGCATTTGTTGTTAGTGATCCTGTTGATTGGAGCAGGGACATTCAGGTTTTTATCCCTTTACTCTGTATGTAGATAATTTGCATTATCTTCACAAATACTTCATGTCTGCTTCTATTTTTTCATTTCTGTTTATGTTATGTTAATCTTTACCTCATGGAAGGAAGACTGTCTAGCTTTAGGTGGGAAAACAACAGTAAATTTCTTAGAAGACTCTGAATAGCCAAGAATACCATAAACAAATGTATGTTCTGAAAAATCTGGAGTAAACTCATGGGAATAGATATACGTAACTACTTTTTAATTTGGAGAGATTTTGAGGTTCTCTAGTGGGACGATGGTCTGCAATGGCTAGATAGTCCCTTAAATGATGTCTATGAGCCCGTTATTGTATCTTAAATATTTTCTTAACTCCTTCCATATCTAGAAGATTAGAGTATCATCTACAGCATTGTTACTCATCATGCTATGTTTTTTGGCTCTAAAAAAGTGTTGAAAGTAGTCAAGTGACTGATATCTGAATTTAGGTTCTTTGTGACATTTTAAGAACCGGGGGACTTCCAGGGAAGGAGATTGAGCATCAACCACCATTATACTTTGCAGCTGATGATCTTGAATACCAGGTCAGTTAAGATCCGAATTCTAAAGATTCTGTTTATGGGAGAAATGAATTTTGACCCAGTATATTTTCAGACAATAGACAATAATAAAGCTGTTACCAAAACAGCCATATGGTGATCATATGTTAGTCATTGCTTAAGCACAGTCCCCAATTTTAGATGCTGGAATCTTTTATGCTCAAATAGCTGAGTCGTGGATTGCTGTGAGAATGTCCACTTTTCTTTTCTGACCAATGATGATCTTTTCTTAGTAGCCGATGTGATACAATGTTGATCCGCTAGTGTTGTTCATTTAGACTATTATTCTCTTTCCGACGAACATACCATCTGTGAAATGGTCATGTTATTCCAAATTTGATTTCCTGGTTAACGGGTAACTGCTTCTCAATGCAGGCTGCATTTCCATCTGAACGTCTTGGTATGGGCGCTTTCAGAATAGCACTGGAGTCGATATTCAATAGGTAAGATAATATGTATTGCATACAAATTCCTTACTAGGAATATTTCTAGACTATCCAGAGTCATATGTCCAACAAGCAATAATGCCATTAAATTACTCAAATGTGACACCAATCCAGATGTCTTTTTAAGTTGTTGTTTTTTTTTGGATGCTCATACACTTTGCTTGAAGTATCATATAGTTGGATGTAAGCTTGTCACAATGATCTTTCATTTGCAGTAACCAAAAGTTAATTCTATTCTTATTCTAAAAAATGCAGAATTCACCCTAATGCTCTTGAGTACACACATCTTTTGGGAAACCACATCCGTTTGTATTTAAGAATGCAGAGAATATATTGAATCAAGTTCAGCCATTTTCACGCGATAACCATGTTGTTAAAGATGGAGACGTTGTTGCTCATCCTTTGAAAAGCTTATACATGATTTGAGATAATCCTGTAGTTGACGTCAAAGGTGCACGACAGGTTTGTTTCATAACTGGATAGAATCTCTCACCATTATCAAACCTAAAGAGGTGTCGTTACGTATATTTAAATAAAAAAGCTAATAATCTGATCTTGTTTTTTGTCTTTTTAGGCAGGGCACCCTTGGTTTTCTGTTCTGACAAGGACAGGAATTTTCAGGGGAAAAGAAAACCATGAGAAGTATCCAGCAGATCTGGTAAGTTGATCGATGTAGTTATTCTTTTTTTTTTTTAGTAGAACAGATCATTTATGTTTCTTTTTTGTGGTTCGGAAGTATAGACCTCCAAATTCATGCTATAGTCAATGAATCATCTCATTTTAATGCCAGTATCAATTACTTGTGTTCTAAAGGGACAACTCAAGACTGAATCTATCGGGTAAATTTGTTGCTTTTGCTGCAGGTTTTTGACACGGTTGAAGATGCAGTGAATTTTACTTTGGATAAAGAGATCACTTCCTTTCATAACATGTAGCAATTGCACGAAGCTGAAGTAGGGAAACCAAGTTTATGGTACATTTTCATTCACTATTTAAGCAAATTCCACCAGTAAAATTTGCTATCAGAATCAGAAGGGGTTATTAGCTGCTGTACTTGCACAGTTATTTTCAATATTCTTTATGATACAGTTAATGCACAGTTACTCAGTTAGGTAGTGCACTGCTTGTGGTTGGTATATTATTTCACCTAGCAATCTTGACCGCTGAAAGAAGTACATTATGCTGTAGATGTTAGCCTAGGCTGCATATGAGTTTTGCGAGGAACTTATGGGCTTCGATAACTGCTGTTTAGAACAACAATTCTTGTCTACTGGCAGTGAACACAGTGCTATACTTTTTTGGGTTTAATTCAGTCTTTCTCTCTCGTTTTTTTGTACATTTTGTCAAGTGGCAGTGAATGCAATGCTTATGTAGTTAATAACATACTTCTTACTAAGGGCTAAGTTCCTTTTCTTGTTTCTTGTTACTGATCCTAATATGTGTATACCAAATTATCGATATAGTATATTAGCATATCAAGTTCTTATCTCTGATATGTTTCTCTATTAAAGTGGGTCCAGAGTTTGATAAGCAACTTAGCATTTTCTTATTTCTGTCTATGGCTTAATGCTCATGGTGTTGAAGGACCTGGCAGTGTCGGTGCAGTTGTTTCACCTGAAATGGTGGTCAATTTTGCATTGCACTCAGCCTGCCAGCATGCGCAAACACACCATTAAACAAGCTCTTGGAAGAACACCACTTAGTTTTCATTCTAGCTGTTGTAAAACCGTTTTAAAACATTAAGTCAGAGGGAGGCCACCACAAATGGTCATTTTTGATCATCCAGCAGTTGTCAAATGTTTGAGGTTTCAAAACATGCTAGCTTCCCAAGTGTTCACAGAACCTTTCAACAGTGAGAATTTTGTTAGTGGTGAAGAATTTTGAATTCACTTTTTGTTACTGATGCGTTAAAGACTGGCTGGAATTGTTCGAAAGGAATTTATGGATGCTCGATGAAGAAGGAGAATAAGAGGGGTTGGCAGCCATATGATAGGTGATGAAAAAGAGGTAGAAGAATGAGCCAGCTCAAGTGTAACGGGTGAGAGAGCCAAGAAAGATTACAATATTTACACACATATGAACTGAAATACTACCAGAATAATAACAAAGTACGAATACAGGAATGTGTCTATTGTTTTGTTTTAGTTCTTGACTTCTTGTTGTATTGCAAGGCAACACTGATTATTGGTCATAAACAACTCGTAAAGTCTAAAAATGCTTGATTGCTTGTATTATATTATTCACGGTTAAACTGTTGTTTGAACAAGCAGAAAAAAAAAAAAAACTGAAGGAACACAACAGAAAAAAGATAAGGGAGAAATGAAGGGAAAAGAGGGGAAAAAACGTTCACCCAGCAATCCACGAATCCATGACTAAGACAGCAAGCTTGCTCCATCAGAAGTGATCTTATTAGGGTTCACTGGATTACTTCCTACCTTCAACAGTCAATACAGATTTGTCCTCCAATGAAGGATATGCAGAACATTGGACAAACGAAGAGGGAACCCATGGTTTTAAATTCTGAAGATAGATTTGTCATATCCCAGTTAAATGTGCTTGGAAAGGATAGACTCCACAACACCTTGGGCTATGGGATGATAACTTTCGCGAGCTTCAGCAAATACTCTTTTAGCCAATATTTTACTCTCTTCCTTTTCGACACCTTGAACTAGTGCAGTGTAGAGAGGACGGAGGTACTTCATCCTTCCAACTTCCTTCAGAGTTTTCTCCACTTCACTGTAGTAATCTCTGCATCCAGATGATAAAGCGAGCTGGAGGAATGCTACCTTTACTTCATAATCCTTTGATTCCGCTAATCTGTAACGTGCATCCAGAGCTGCAACCTGCAGAACCAACAAACTTGTGTCCTTAGTCACCTTCAGCGATAGTCAGTATATTAATATTTATTCATCCGGATGAACACCACTTTCCAAGCAAACAAAGAAAGTTTAGTTCGAAGCACTATTGGCAAATGTTTATATCAAATCTAACTACGAATTCATAATAATTTTGTTATTTAGCAGAAATTTTTCAGTGCCCAACATCCAATGAGATATTAAAAGAAGTCAAGCTTATGCTACAGTGTCTCCTCCAGATGCACGGGTCTGTATTGATGTCCTCATAATGAAACACTAGAGATGTGTGAGAGAAGGGTTCCAATATTTTCAACTATTCCCATCCATTTAAGATCTCCATGGTACTTGTGTTTCCATCTAAACTCCTAAATATTGGGAGCATGAATCCCGGTGATGAGATACACGAGAAAGGAGAGTTCACATTGCAACATTATGGACAACTGAAGTATACAAACAGCAGTATAAAGATGTTACCTGTGAAGCTTCAACAGATCTGGGCACATTCTCCAAGTAGAGTTCCCATTCCTGACCTTGCCAATCTGCTACCTCGTCTTCCCTTGGAATCCTACCAACCTTGAACTCTTTAGCCAAAGAAACAAGCTTAGTGTAGATACTGGATTCAGTTTCATACGCATCTGAGGGGAGACCAGTACCCTCAGTCCAGAGAACCAGGTCAATCTCCTTCTCGATTCCAGGACTATTTGCTTTCAAGAAATTAAGGAAAGTTTCGGTATCGATGGATTGGAATTTAAAAGCCGAAATATACTTCTTAAGAAACTCATCAAATGCAGGGCGTCCAATCTGTGAAATGAAGGGAGAAAAAATTCATACCCATATAAAAACACAAAAGTAGAGAAGAGATAGAAAGAATAAAGCTTCCATCAGATTCTACTGACTAATCCTTAATAGTTCCTTTGAACAGTAAGTACTCCAACATACCTGTCGTTCAATGCGCCATAGAAACTGAAAACCTTTCTCGTATGGCACTTGAGAGTAGATATCATCTGGGTCTACTCCTTCCTGCTTATTCTTGAGCTTAGTAAACTCCAAGTTATCCTTGAATTTTTCTATATCTTCATTTAAACCCTTCCAACCAATTCCAATATTCAAAGCAGCTCTCTCCTCTCCTTGGCAAACCTCAACTATTCTCCTCTCCGCATATGTCGTAAAACCCTGGAGCCATGCAACACGAAAGATTTAAAACAATAGGCACTAGTAATCAACGCTGCACAACTTACAGACATGTCATAAAACCATGGAGACACTTTACTCAAATGCACAGTTTGCCAGTCCCTTAAAAGCACTTAAACTAGAACAGTATCAAAGGAAACAAGAAGAAATACATCTTGAAACTAAGGTTGTCCGTTGTCCCCTACAAATGACCCCAATCAACAGTAAAGAAAAACAAGAAGAAGAAAGAAGTCTTCAATGAAACTCGCTGCACTTAAACAAATCAAAAGTCTATTTATCAATCAATTTCAACTACTCGAATGTCTCCAGGACTCCCGCGGCACTCACTGTAGCAACCTTACAAGTACTTTCCAATTTCATCAGCAATGTCAACTTTCAAAAGGTTATCCCAGTGGAATGCAACCTAAGTTTCCCTGAATAGTTACCAAAATGAATTCGACAGAATCTTCAAACCTTTTCAACCTAACTTCTCTAAGAATTTTACAATCAAGAACCGATCTATTAACCCATTTCAAAAATTCTAAGGAAAACTTTTACCAAATTAACCAACATACCTCATTCAACCAGAAATCTTCATTTGTCTTGTTAGTAATCAAATTCCCAGTCCAACTATGAGCAAGTTCATGAGCAACAACTTGTGCACCACTACCATCACCCTTAATAACAGTAGGAGTCAAAAAAGTCATCCTTGGATTCTCCATTCCTCCATAAGGAAAACTTGGTGGCAAAACAAGCAAATCAAACCTTTCCCATTCATAAGCACCAAACAGTTTCTCCCCCTGTCTAATCATCTCTTCCGTGCCTGCAAATTCCCTCGCCGCAACATCTAACACACTCACAACATTCTCCGCATAAATCCTCGTCCTCGGCCCAACTTCTCTAAATACCAACTCCCCAACAGCAAAAGCAAACAAATAAGGTGGAATTGATTGTTCCATAACAAATTCCTCCACCACTCTCCCTTCAGCACACCACAACGCCTCATCACATGCCACACCAGCCTCCCCCGCCACAGGAGACCTCCGTTCCACATGCTTCGCCGCCATAACTGCCGACAACTCACGCGGCACATTTAACCTTGCCGAGTAACAAACTCTAGCAGCTGGTGTATCCTGACAAGGGAATATTGATCTAGCATGAATTGCTTGACACTGTGTGTAAACAAAAGGCAAACTTTTATTAAACGTCTGTGGTGGAGATAACCATTGAAGAGCTGAAGAACAAGGACTAGTCACAAAAGAAACCAGAATTGATGACTGATTAGATAATGTGATAGTTAGGGTTTGTCCTCTGATTGGATCAATAACTGGAGATAACTCGAAAGGGATTGGAATTAGAGTTTTTGAATCAAGAACTGAAGTGATTGTTAATGATCTCGTGTCTAATAAGAGTGGACCAGTATGAGGTGATGATAGTGTTAGTAGAGATGAACCATTGATTGTTGATGATGAGAAATCAAAGTAGAGTGATAGTGAGATGTGATTAGTTAATGGGTTTGTTGAATCTGTGTATGAATGTGGATCAATTGGTGCCATTTTGATCAAGAAATTTGGGGGGGGGGGGGGGCTTAGGTTTTTCTTTTAGGGATTTGGAGTTGAGTGGGAATATGAAGTGAAGAGGAAGCGAGAATATTTAGAGGGTTTTAATATTTTTTTTGGAGGGATTATTTTGGGATAGTAAAACAAAGGAAGATATTTTAATGATTTATTGCGATATCATAGATTGATGTCATACTAGGGAGTGGGTGACTAATTGGTACTATTGACCTAACTTTGTGGGGCTAAATGTATTCTTTTAAAAAAATATATTATTATTGAGGTTGTACAACGTTCAAAAAACAAAATGTATTCTTTTAAAAAAATATATTACTATTTGAAGCTGTAGTGGATTAAAACGATCAAAATAAAGATAAGGGGTGATTCAACAGGGAAATTTGATGAATAGTCCAAAGACCCATGATCTATTTAATCTATGGTCCAACAGGAAAATAGTTTTATCGGAGGTCTAAAATTTTTATGACTAGATAAGATTATCTTCATGCCCTTCACAACTCACGTGTGAACCACGTAGCACACGTCCGTTATTAGTTCTTTTTAATTTTTTCTTCTTAAAATCAAAACCAAAACGTAATCATTTATCATATCTGATTCTCTCTTAAAATCATCAAACAAAAACAAAATCAAAATCATAAAAAAATCTAAAAAAGATTAAAAGAGCAATAAGAGAAGAAGTAGTAGAACAAGAAAATAGTATTCTGCACCACCAACAAAAGAGAAGAAGAAAAAAAGTAGAAGAAGAAGAAGATCTCTATTAGTCGTCAAGAACAGTATATATTGATCATTTAGTACATATTGATATGTACTGAAGGAAAATATGTATTGAAGGAAAAAATATAGGATCCCACAGTACATATTGATATATACCGAAGGAAAATATGTATAATCCAACAGTACATATAGATATGTACTGTAGGAAAATAGGTATTAAAGGAAAATGTGTATGATCCCAAAGTACATTTTGGTATGCACTGAAGGAAAATATGTACTGAAGGAAAAAGTGTATGATCCCACAGTACATATTGATATGTATTGAAGGAAAATAGGTATTGAAGGATAATGTGTAGGATCCCACAGTACATATTGGTATGTACTGAAAGAAAATAGGGTATTGAAGGAAAAAAAATGTAAAAAAATGTATGATCCCACAATACATATTGATCCAACAATATATATTGATATGTACTGAAGAAAAATATGCACCGAAGGAAAAAATGTATGATCAAACAGTACATATTAATATGTACCGAAGAAAAAGTACATATTAAACCATGAATTTAAGAAAAATAGAAGTAACCAAATAAAAATAACATCATATCGATTGAACCATGTCGTTTTAAGAGACAACCCTCTTCTTCCAATATTAAGCATCATATCCAGATGAAAAAGAAAATTAAAAAATATAAATCAAAACCAAAATTAATGAATTTATATCTTCTTTTTCTTTTTGTTTTTCTTCTTCTTATTCTTCTTCTTCTTCATGGATCTATTCGTGAATCTTCTTCTTCTTCACTTGCTTCACTTCTTTACCATCACTTATTATAGAACATACCTGGATTGGATGGAGATGAAGGTGATTATAGAGCACTAAAACGATCTTCAAACAAAACCCTAGAAACAGTAGCAGAGAAAAAAAACGGATCTGAAATTTTAGAAAGATTGAGTTGATTGAAGTAGTTTCTCTGATTTTTATTCATCAATCTCCATCAGCAGCAGTAATCAACGATCTTCAAAACAATATTTAAATTCTTAGAGCACCAGCATCATTAGAGACAAAAACAGATCCGAGCTACCCAAAAACAAAAGCAGAGAGAGAAAAAAAAAACGAATCTTAAAATTATTTTGAAACGAAGTTTGATTTTCTATGTTATGGTAGAGAAGGAAGGGAAATTTTGATATTTAAAAAATACGTAACACAGAAAGTACGTTTAAAGGACTACCGATTAAGAAATTTGGTCCAAAAACTTGTTTTTGGACTAGCGATTAAATTGAGTTGGGCGGGTGGACTACACACTAAACGGGTCATGTAAAATTGATTAACTAGTAATTCCTAGGACTCAATATCCATGTCAAAGGTCAAAAATACCCTCCCTCAATAACTACCTTAAATATAATACAAAAACTAAAAAACTCTAAATTTAATTAACCTTTTCATTTTCTCTCCTCCTATTCTCCACAAAAACTTCTTCTTCTTCTCCATTTCTTCTTCATTCCCTCTCCTCTTCAAACGACGATTAATCGTCGATTCTAAAAATTATTCATCGACGATTAAACTTTTTCTATAAAATAAGATGAGGTCAAAACAAGTAACCAAAGGAACCAATTTACACACAAGAAGACAACTAGTTGATTGTGATTCGAGTTCAAGTTCTTCACCCGAAGAGCCACCGCATCAATCAACCAGCGAAGAAGAAGAAGAAACTCCTGCTAATCCATTAGAAATGGCTCGTTTAAGGTATGAATCAAAAAACACATCCTTTTTCTATCAATATTATTACTTAATTAGGGAACATTTGTTAAAATTAGGGTTCAAAATTTTAGTTTCATAACTGCCTACGACTAGGAAATCAACATTTCCTAGCCGTAAATAAAGATAAACGTCTGGAAAAAAGATGAACTCCCAGCCGTAAATACTGCGCATTTTTTTTGTTACCGTTAGGAAATTAAACATTCCTAACCGTAAACAACATAGTTACGCCTAGTAAATTTTTTGAAAACTCAGTCGTAACTTTAGTTTCCTAGCCATGAGTGTCCCTGAGTTTGGGTTTAATTTTTTTTTTTTTAGTTTACGGCTAGGTCGATGCTTGGAAAAGCAAGCCGTAGAGCAACTCGACCAAACCGTAAATAGCATTTCCTAGCCGTAACTGACCTTGAGTTTGGGTTGAATTTCTTTTATAGTATACGGCTAGGTTAATGCTTGGAAAAGTCAGTCGTAAACATTTTTGACCCAACTATAAGTAGCATTTCTCAGCCGTAAACGACCTGAGTTTCCTGTTTTATAATGATATTTTTTGGGGTTTTCATTTGTTTAGCCATGTTTTCTTGTTATATGTCTACATGTATTGAACATGCCTTCTTAATTTGTTGTTTTAGGCCACGAAAGGACAAGAAGAAGAGAAGAACGCAAGAAGTAACACCAAGAAATGACACGACTCCAACCCCTCGTCACAAGAAAAATTTGGATGCATACAAAAGAAAGAAAGGTGCACTTGTTATTAGTGAACCAAGAGAAGAGGTAACTGAACGTGCACTTGTGCTTTCTCAACAACAAGAACATGTGATTGAAGAAGAATATAGAGACGAAATAAATGTTTGTCCATTGGTTGGTCCCTTCGATGCTAAAGGGAAGGGAAAAGAGAAAGAGAAGGTAACTCCTCCTACAACAACTCAAGTCATTAACAATATAGTTTTTTTGCCCGGCAAGGAGAATGGAAGACCTTGAGGTGACCCAAAGGATAGGTCCTTTGTCTTATTTAGTTACCCATATTCATGGGTGGGAAAGGTCTGTCAGGCGTTGGTAATAATCAAATCGAATATAATTATACATAAAAATTAAATATATTTTTTATTATTAATGATTTTTCCATTGTTTATGTAGGATCATACCACAGCGGTCCCGAAACTCAAACACCAGAGGGAGAGTTTTTAGCCATTGGATGACTAGAGTGACGCAGTTGTAGCCCTTGTACAGGCTTCAGGCTTATGGACTGCAATAGCCACTGCGCAAAAGCAGTACGATGTTGTCATTGTTTTCTCATTTAGGGAAAGATATTTTCCCGAAACAAATACTTTTCACCTTCCGGCCGGCGATATGACTATCACTTCGGACGATGCTCTCCAGATTACAAGCTTGTACGTTGATAAAAAAGCCACGCATGAGGGTTTAGACAACTCTCTTTCTTTTGAAGATCTTGTTAAGTTGGCCTTTGAATGTCTTGGATGAGACAAGAATGAAGCCGAAGAAAATTTTGAGATTGGAGATGGAGAAAATCCGAAGGGAGAGAATGAGTTCGGAAACTGAAGAAATAAGAATAAGGATGGTGCAATGGTTTCGCCAAATTTGGCAAGAAAGATAAATCTGAGTCGTCTGAGGGCTAACTTCCAGAATTCCAAGGATAGGGAGATGGATGCTACAAAGGTTAGACATACAACTAAAGCGTACTTGTTATACGCACTTGACACCATCATTTTCCCTGATCTCTCGGGTAACATGGTGAACGTTTGCTATGTACAGCTCTTGCAACATATTAGTCTTAATCCGTAGTTCAACAAGGTAGCAGAGTACTTGTTGGGAACTGCCACCTTTTCTTTCTTACTTGAGAGTCTTGGTAAAGCTTCGAGGTGGAACAAAACACAAATTGCGGGGAATGTTGGAATTCTCCAGGTAATTTTTGTGTCACATTTCCAAAAAAATTTCAGTTTATATATTGATTTGTGTTTAATATGATTCTTTTTGTGGGAGATCATGGGTTCATGACCATTTTCCTACCTTGAGAAGACCAACAGAGAGTAAACAATGGCGTTTCCCTACTCCAACATGAAGCAGATATCCCTTCAAAAGAAATTAAGATAAGGACAAAAAGAGTAAGATGGTTGAGATAAGGGGTCAATTGGATGTTTTGACTACTAAAGAGATGAAATTTGACTCGTACCTCAGGCTTGATGAAACTGGTAATGATGCTCGTGAATTTACCGATGTGGCGACATACGAGGGACCATTGTATCATCCAACAGTGTACATCATTTACAATCCTCGTAGAACTCTTCGTCAAATTAGATATGTCCAGATAATTGTTCGAGATGAGGATGTACACTTTAAAGTAGACAAAACAAACTCTAGGCTCACAATTAGAAATATTGGATTGGTTCACAACCCTGTTGCATCGGTCAACGATTGGAACAATCGTATTAAAGCCCCTACCAAGTGTATTTTAGAAAACATTGTTAATTATGGAGTAATTAGATACGAATTGTCTTATGAAATGTACACTTCCTGAATTTCTAAGATCAGCAACTAGGTTTTCTTTGCTGTAAACTTTAGGGAATTGTAATCATAGCAACAACAATGAGATGTATCATGCATAAGAAAATAAAGGAGGCAGGGTGACTGGTCGCTTCTTCTTATATACAAGTACGATTAGAGAAACCTCCATTGTAATATTTGAACTTGAAATGTCTTTCTCAACTAAGCTTTTCAACAAACGTTTCCGGACAGAATCAGAAAACAAGAGGCATCTGACAACTTGGTCATGATGCTTAATCTTGGAATTATGGCGCTACTTTCCACCTAATCATGTTTTTGAAGTTCATATTTTGCATCTATATCATCTCATGCATCTAGCTTTAACTCTCCAGTCATAATTCATGAATATGAACCTTTGATTAAATGAAAAATATATTTTTAATTTTCTTGCTACTGTACCATACAAAATAATTATGCTTCAAGCTAACTGCTATTTAATGCTTTCTTTTGGAGTTCTCACCGGCTTTATGGTGCAATTGTGTCTGCAAATGATACCATTGCAAATCTTAAGAACAAGACAATGATTTCACTGGAGAAAGAAAATATGGATATATAAAAATACATCTATAAGGTGCGCCCTTTGGTGATATAACAACGGTAAGTTCTTCAAATAGTTTACGGTCTATTATATTACATGAGATATTCTATGTTGTTCGACACAGACTTGACAAATAAACAATTTGTAGTTTACATCATTGATATATTTTGTTTCAGTTCTCTTATTCTTACACATATTGTGATCCAACTGAATTTATATTTGGTAGCAGGCTAGGCCCTCGGTACAATTTTTTTTTTCTATCTCGATATAAATTTCCTTGATCAACAGGGTAATTTATCTGCTATCTAATTTATTGATGGTTTTCATGGTGTGTATATATATATCTTTTTCATACATTTGAATTCTAACAAGTCTGACAATCGTTTGTTTTTCTTCTCCGTCTATTTTTTTTAAATGGAAATGTGTTGATTTATCAAACACCTAAATGTTTGCTCTGTTACTGCAGCTTTACGACCAAGATTAGGGGAATGAATGAGGGACATCTATGTTTTTTTTTCATGGATTGCAACAGATTGTGAATTAATGTAACGTGCATAATGGGAGTATCCTCAAGTTCTACATTAGAATTTCAACAGAGAGATCGCAGATGCGTTCTTACCTCTCACTGGCCTAACCCGACATCCACCTTTGAAGCGTGCTTCAATGCTTTAACCTTTTTTTATGTGTTTGCTCTGTAAGTACTGTTGTTTTTTAGTATGCTTTAAGAGACAAACAAAATAACCTGTATCGGTTAGTTTTCCAATTTTTATTGTTGTCATACCTTTCAAGTTTCAACCAATGTTAATTTGTTGTAAAGGAAAGAAAAAACTTGGTCTCTCTAAATATTTTTCTATACAATTTTTTTTCTCTTTGTCCACAGTGCTCAGAGCTTTGGTTCTACGGATTTATCGCAATTGAGAATTGATTAATAATATTATGGATACAAAATTTGTAAATTTCCCGTAAAATAGATTAATAATTGTGGTTGTAAAAAATAATTCACTTAGTGTTTTATCCCCAACTAAATTTGTAGCCGTCATACATTTGGTAATTCTCATAAATTTTATTTATGTGAAAAGAAAATAGGTTTAAAGGTGATGTAAATTTACATTTTCATGTTTGTTGATTGTTTTATTCTCTCATCCTATATATATATATATATATATATATTTGTTTGATTTTTTTAAAGCAAATTCATTGACACATCATTTGTTGCAATTGATCTTCTTACGACCGCGTGACAAATTTGTTATTCTACTATATGTCATTCTTATTTGGCAAAGCTAAAGGTTTTCTTTGACATGTCTATTGGAATGCAAAAGTTGATTTTACTGTGATGGAAATCTTTAACAATGTCCTTCCCAAAACATTGAGCTTTTACTTCCTCTAAGCTGTTTATCATGTTGTTAATGCCAAGTTAATGAACATACCAAAATGTATGGTTACTATAATATGAAAGATAAGCTCCAAGGATATGGAGTTGTTTTGCGTTTTAAACGTGCGATGATGATACAAACTTAATTCATATACTTTTACTGCTTAATCTATATTTGTTAGTGTTTATTTTTTATGTTAATACGTTATTTTTATGTTTTTATAGACGGTATGCGTAAAACTCGAAATATGGACAGAACATAGTTAAATTGGCTGAATTGTCTTTAACTTATGGACTTGGCTGAGAAGTGGACGTGGCATGTGAGTGGAATTAAGGGGTGTGGCCCGGTCATTCAAGAGAAGAAGTAGAAGTGGTCGGTGGTGTTAGGTGGAAACGTGAATAGACAAGATGGGGTTAGTCTTTGGTTTAGAAGGTGAAGTTGTTCTTGTTTTCTGGCGTAAAAGAAAGAAAGCACGTGAATGGAAGTCTAAAAGATGGGAGTAGGCTAGAGAGGTAATACAAGAGATGAAAAAGAGTTTGATGGCTGGCTAGGCTGACGATGGCTAGGTAGGACTTGGGTTTCGTTTCTCAAAGTGAATGAAAGAAAGTGAAAGGTGAGGAAAAGGTCCACGTGATAAGAGTTTGGAAAGAAAAGAGAGGAGAGGGGCGGAGACAGTAAGGGGGACAAGTTCTGCTCTATTTTGGAGGAAAAGGGATAGAGAGGTGTTGGTTGATTGGAGAGAGTTGAGCGTCAGGTTTTGTCTGGTGACGGCCAAGGCTGATAAGTGGGTGGTTAGAGAGCGATAGAAAAACGGTTTAAAGCTGGGGTGTTGTTCGATGTGTGGTTGGCGGCGGTGAGTGGAGATTGAAAAAAAGACTGGTTTTGAGGTTGACGACTGGTGAAGGTGGGGACAGAACTAGTAGGGGGACGTTGTCGTAGTTCTATCAGGGACGTTTTTTAAGCCGCATACTAGAAAACAAGAAGAGGAAGAAAATTGTTTTCCGGTGACGACGGTTAATGGTTTAATTTCTTAATCTTTTGATAATTTATTTTTATGGGTTTTAAGAAACTCATTGTCATGTTCTAATTACTTTGTAGTTTGGGTTTTTATGTTGAAACCACTTTGGGTAGGCTATTTTGAATTGATTTATTAAGCAAAAGACTATTATGATCTGAATAGACTAATTTCTGATTTTGATTAATTGATTTAATGATAAATTAGTTGTTGCTTCACCGGTTCTGTACAATAAAGTAATCTTTACGTATAATTAATAGGATCGTAAATATATTTATCTACTTATTTGATATTCCATGCTTGGGTTAAATCCTTTGATGAGATATGCTTAGAATAACCAGGTATTATTTGTGAACCTATAATTAGTTTCTTATAATTTTCTCGCTAACGTAATTTGATGGTGTATGCTGAGACTTAGAGCTTTTGATGCGCCATGCTTAGGGTGTCCTACTGATATTTGCGTCTCTAATATATATAATAGGTGATGTCGATAGAACGAACAATAAATTAATATTCATGGGTTATGTTTTTCTTCAATAATATATAATTAGTGGTGGATACTAAAACCCCTGGTTACCGACTATTTCCATTCAATTTACTATATTATTTTAGTTTAATTTGTTTGTTTCATTTGCTCTATTAAAAATCCAAAAACATCATTTCTGGTTAGTTCATTAGAGACATTAACTGCTATCTACTAGTTAGACGTCGTGCGATTGCAGTTATTATAAATAGGTATTCTTCAAAATCCTATCGGATGACACAGGGTAGTAGTCAATGATTTCCTTCAAATCAATAAAAAAAATTAAAAATATGGTAGAATTTGTTTAAAATATCATAAGATTTGCAAAGGTGATATTAAGAATATAATTTAATCAATGCTTCATACAAAGATGCTATATATATAAAAAAAACATATATGCACAAAACATGATACTAATGCATCGTCCGGACTAGCTAAATGCATTACTAATCAACATTCATGGGTGATTGTTGTTTTCGTTTGGAAATTTTAACTAATCCACATAAAGAAATTGATGGCAAGCAAGAATGGTAATTGAATATTTTTCCATATATATATTTTCCGGTTGATATCACCATGTCACACACACAGTTGCTACAAATATTGCATACAAGTAAAGAAACTTAGCTTCAAACTAAGATAACCCGACAACCATTCGAGAACTATAAACTCAGGACATCCAAATTTGAGCATATAAACACAATATAACCGAGCTTCTCCACTTGTTGTGAGGGAGAATAAAGTTTCCCCACTAAATCTATTTCTATATAGCTCCTGCATTTATATTTAATTAATTCTGTAAAGTATCACATAGTAGGACACTACGAAATTAATACCTTCCGATTAGAACGGCACGGGTCTTACCTAGTTTTATATAACACAAAACATTCATATTAGTGAGTCAGTTGTTAGTCAATAAGAGTATGCTAGTCAATGAGGTCAATTCTGTTAGGTATAAGAAATGGCGGAGTACAAATGTAGTCCATTGAGTGGATATAAATATTGTCCTGGTTATCTGTAACGTGGTGGTCTGTAACAAATTTAATATGTGTTGATAAATGAGAAAGTATGTCTCGTTTCTTTCTCCTTGTCAGTTTCCAATACAACTCTTAATAATAGAAAAGAAAACTTATCATGGCATCAGAGCCATCTTTAATGGCTAGTCTTCTTTTCGTGCAAATCTCTAAAGAAATTAACATCTTTTCTTATCAAAATCGTTTCATTTTTCAGAAGTTCAAACAATAAGTTTCTTTTCTCACAGAGAGAAAACAAATCAGATAAAAATCTTCCAAAAGTTTTATTCTTGATCAATATCTTTTCTTCATCTAGATCTTGTTTGTTCTTCAAATCGTTTCGCATTTTCATCGTTCAAACATTCAATTAATATTTTCCTCAAAAGATTTGTTTTGATTAATATCATTTATGTATCATTTCTAAATACAAACTTTAAATATAGATCTTATTTTAGTTCTTCATCAATATGTCTGCAAATCAACAAAGAGTGTTTCATCTTTTTCATGCCTATTACTCGAAGTATGGAAAATAGATCAGAAGCCTGGAATACAAACAATACTACTGCTGAGTCTGAGTTTTCATCAACATTCAACCTTCCTTTTACTAATATCACAAATTTTATTTCTATAAAACTCGATTCCACAAATTATCTGATATGGAAAGATCAGTTTGAGTCTTTTCTGATATCAACAGATCTATATGATTACATTGTAGAAAAACTGAATTATGTGAATGGAGAAGTAGAGGAACCACAATCTCATGTTAGAGATGGCGTTTCATCACCAAATCCAAGATGGTTACATTGTAGAAAAACTGATAGGTTTGTAGTTAGCTGTCTCAAGGCAACGTTCTCTGCTACTATTTCCAGTGATGTTCTTGGACTCACATCTGCAATGGAGATATGGATGTTTCTTGAAACAACTTTCAAGCAACAGTTTGCTGCACGCAAAGGAATGCTTCGGAATCAACTGAGTACTGTTCGTAGAGGAAATCAATCCATTACTATTTATCTGCATAACATCAAGATGATTTCTGACTCTTTTTCTCTATTGGGGAGAAGATTAGTGATTCTGATCTGTCTATGTACATTTTAAATGGGTTAGGCAGGGATTACGATAACTTTGTAATCTCTGCGTATCATCGAGAATCCTCATATGTCTTTTCGGAGCTTAAGGCAAGATTAATGATACACGAGCAGTGGTTACATGATCAAAATACAGATATGCTAGAAGTTCATAATTCATCATCCTTCTACAGCAAGAATGTCTACTCTAATGCAAGAACTGGTCATAATCCACATTTTCGGAAATACAGAAACTCAAAAAACAATCCAGTTTTGTCTTCTTATATATCACCTAATAGATCTTCTAGGTCAATACCTAAATTCAACTCTAGTGGTGTGAGAAGATCACAAAATGATTATTCAAGTGTTGAATGTCAAATTTGTAGAAGAAAGGGTCATTATGCAAGCAGGTGTTATTTTCGTTATACTCCTCCGAAAAATATGAGTGCATCTGGTGGTTTTGCTAATATTGCTGAGGTTGAGCAAGATTTTACTGGTCTTCATGTAAGTTCTGTTGACTTTGGTGATAACAAGTCTGTTCCTGGTATAAATCATTCTACATGAATTGCTGATAGTGGAGTATCATCTCATATGACTAGCGATAGTTTTATCCTTCAACATACCTCTCCTTATGCTGGCAAGGAGAAGGTTATGGTGGGATCAGGTAACAAACTTCCTATTGCCCTTCTTGGAACTTCTTTATTGCAAACATCTAAAACTAGTTTTAGGATGAACACAGTTTTTTTTGTTCCTGAACTGAAACACAATCTGTTGTCAGTGGCTAGTTTTACTAAAAAACATAAGTGTTACTTCATTTTTCATCCGAGTGGTTATGAAATCAGAAGTTTACTAGATCACACTCTATTGGCTCAGGGTAGAATGGTTAATAATTTTTATCCAATTTCCAACATATCTTCATCTAAGTGTTTTTCTTCTTTTGCTTCTTCTCTTGCTTCATCTTCCTCTACTGTGTGGCATTCTAGACTAGGTTATCCATCCACTAAGATTTTAAAAATCTTACAATCTCAAAAATACATCACTTCTGTTTCATCTAATCAACCTGTTCTTTGTCACCCATGTCAGCTTGCCAAAAGTAAACGTTTACCATTTCATCTATCTGAATCTCATGCTCAAACGCTATTACATCTTATTCACTGTGACATATGGGGTCCCTCTCCTGTGGCATCTTTTTTTGGTTTTCGATATTACATTGTTTTTGTGGATGACTTTTAGTAGATATAGTTGGATGTATCCAATGTCTAACAAGTCAGATGCTCTGTCTTGTTTCTCTCATTTCAAACACCAAACAGAAAATCAATTTTCTACAAAAATAAAATGTTTTCAAACAGATGGTGCTTTTGAGCTTGTTAAAGGTCAATTTAGGAGTTTTCTAGACAACAATGGAATTTTAGTAAGGATTTCATGTCCTAAAACTCCTGAACAGAGTGGTCAAGCTGAGAAGAAGCACAAGCATATTACTGAAATGGGTAACACTCTCATGTTTCATGCTTCCTGTCCTAAGGAATTTTGGTATGATGCTTTTCTCACTGCCAATTTCCTTATAAACAGAACTCCGACCAAAATCTTGAACTTCAAATCTCCTTTTCAAATTCTATATAAATCTGATCCAGATTATGCTGCTCTTCGAATTTTTGGTTGCATTTGTTTTTCTTTTTTAGGTCATTCTAGAACTGATAAATTATCTCCAAAGTCTATCAAGTGTATGTTTATTGGATATAGTTCTTTTCATAAAGGGTATAAGTGTTTTAATCCTATTTCTAAAAAAGACACACATTTCTAGACATGTTATTTTCGATGAGGACAACTTCTATTTTTATGAGCCTTCTTCAGTATTATCCTCTGTGTCTGATTCAGCATTACCTAATTCTTTTGTATCTGAGTTGTCTCCTACCACTGATCTAGGTTCTAACTCTACAACTTTTGTTATCACTAGATCAAAGAGTGGGATTTCTAAACAGAAGCAATTTCCAGATCATATTTCATATTATGTTGTTAAACATCCTGTTACTAGTAATTACTTCTCACTGTTGACCATTACTACTGATCTAAAGAGTTATAAGGTGGCCTCTCAGATCCCAAAATGGGTTTCTTCTATGAAGGAAGAGGTGACTGCTTTAGTTGAGAATGATACATGTGAATATGTGCCTCCTGAACCCTGGATGAATATCTTGGGATATAAATGGGTTTACAAAGTGAAATTAAAGGCTGATGGGACAGTGGATAAATATAAGTCTAGGTTGGTAGCTCAAGGAAATACTCAACTAGAAGGGATAGATTACTATGACACATTTAATCCAGTAGTGAAATTTGCAACTGTGGGGATTGTACTTACTATTGCCATTACTAAGAACTGGTCTATCAGACAACTAGATGTGTCGAATGCCTTCTTGCATGGTCATTTAGAGGAGCCTGTCTATATGACACGGCCACGAGGGTTCATTCATCCAGATTTTCCATCGTATGTTTGTAAGTTAAAGAGAAGCTTATATGGTCTCAAACAAGCTCCTCGGGCTTGGTTTCATGCCTTTAGTTCTTTTCTTATAACATATGGTTTCTTGAAATCTGTTTTTGATAACTCTATGTTTGTTTACAATGCTAATTCTGGCATGATGATACTATTAGTATATGTTGATGACATAATCTTGACTGACACTTCTGATGCTTTAATGGCTGAGTTGATACAAGCTATGCAGTCAAGATATTCTATGAAGGATTTGGGTCAGCTGAGTTATTTTCTGGGTATTGAGGTTGTCCGACAACCTGATTCTTTGCTATTAACTAAAAATAATTGTTGATTTGTTAAAAAAAGCTCATATGTTAGAATGTAAACCATGTACAACTCCTGTATCAAAGGCCAATAGAGTCTATATGCATGATGGCACTGTTCTACCTGACCCTGCTGCATATAGAACAATAGTTGGGAGTTTGCAATACTTAACATTGACGAGACCTGATATCTGTTTTGCGGTTAATTATGTATCTCAATTTATGAAGGCTCCTACTGAGGTACATATGTTGCTAGTAAAAAGGGTTCTAAGATATTTGAAGGGCAGTATTAGGGTTGGAATTACTATGAGGTCAGGTGATCTGCAGAGTCTGAGGGCTTTCTCGGATTCTGATTGGGCTGGTTGCCCGGACATGAGACGTTCCACTTCTGGGTTTGTAGTTTTTCTGGGTTCTTCTATTGTTGCTTGGTCGTCCAAGAAACAACCGACAGTTTCCAAGTCATCTGCTGAGGCGGAATATAAATGCATCATTGTGGATGCAACAGAAATGCAATGGGTCTCTTATGTGCTGCAGGAATTGCATCTTCCTTTGTTAGAATCTGTTCATCTATATTGTGATAATACGAGTGCCATCTCATTGGCGACTAATCCTGTGTTTCATGCCAGGTCCAAACATATAGAGGTTCATTATCATGCTGTTCGGGAGCTGGTTGATTCGGGATTCTTGAAGCTTCATCACGTTGCTAGTGAGGAGCAGTTGGCGGATGTGTTTACTAAAGGGTTGTGCAAGCCCCACTTTTCCAGGTTATTCAAAATGATGTTTGGTTGTCCTGTTCTGTTTGGCAATGACATGGATTCAGGTTGTTTTGATTCGGCAGTCACGTGAACTTTTATGTTCCTGTTTTTCTTTGTGTTGTTTTCAAACTGTTTTTTGGTTATCCTCTCAACAGTTCGAGGGGGTGTATTAGTGAGTCAGTTGTTAGTCAATAAGAGTATGTTAGTCAATGAGGTCAATTCTATTAGGTATAAGAAATGATGGAGTACAACTGTAGTCCATTGAGTGGATATAAATACTGTCCTGGTTATCTGTATCGTGGTGGTCTGTAACAAATTTAATATGTGTTGATAAATGAGAAAGTCTGTCTCGTTTGTTTTTCCAACACAACTTTTAATAACAGAGAAGAAAACTTATCAATTCATCGCCTTTGAAATTGTATACCTCCAAACAAATTGATATCCCTATCAACAGTCATGGTAAATTTTAGTGACCGAGTCAGTAAAAGAGTTGATTAAGCCGAGCCGGAGCCACGTTCAGACACCGAGTCAGTAAAAAGAAAACAACCAAACGTCATCTTAGCATAGAGCTGATAGTAGTGGCACTAGTTTCGTCCGTCCCCATTAATCTTTTGCTATTTCAAATTACAGCAAAGAAAAAAACATTAGAAGAGGAAAAAGGTTTTTGAATTCTCAAAAAAAAAACCCTGAGAAAATGGACGATTACACTAGAGAAATGATGGATCTAAAGACTCTTGTTACTCGTACTCTTGAAAAGAAAGGTGTTCTCGCTAAAATCAGAGTAATTGCTTCTTCACATTTTCATTTTTGATGATTTTTGTTTCAGTTAGGTGTAAAAAAGTGATGATTTTTAGTTTGGGTTTTTTAATTGGTGTAATTGGGTCTTAGATATTGATCTTCTTTTGTGTAGTTCGAGATCTGAAGTAGAAATTGCTGGGTTTGTTTATATCTCTAGGTAGCAGATCTGGCCTTAATTGACATATATAGTTCGAATGGAGAGCTCGAGGTTTTTTATCGTTAGTTGTGTAATTGAACCCAATTATGTTATCTTAGTGAGTGAAATATATGATTTTGGCTTGGCCTACCTGAATGAGAAGACTCAAATGTTCAGCATTCTGAGATGGCTTGGCAAAATGTAGCTCGAGAAAACTGACGTAAACTAGTTGTATTATATAATTGATTGAAATAGGAAATGTGTGTCTGGTTTACGTCTTGTATTTGTAGTTGATAGAAGATGATTTTATTTGTTATTGATGAAATATGTTGATAGGCTGAGCTTAGAGCAAGTGTATTTGAAGCCATTGAGGAGGAGGATCGTGTAATAGAAAATGAAAATGTTGTTCCTCCTGCATTACTTGGAAGTTGTAATGACCGTGCAAAACAACTTCATGCTTCTCCTTCAGGTTATTTTGTTAAAGCATTTGCTTTTACTTTTAAGATACATTATTTAGTTTATATAATTCATTAAATGATTTGACTCATTGTTTGCGACGGACTTACGATTAAAACCATTAAGTAATGGTTAATGAAACATGGGTAGGGGTGTTGTCTGTAATGACATTCTGCTTCTCAGTGGGATGACTTATCACAATAATCAAAAACACTGTTCAACTATGTATCTTCACTACTAATAGAGTAAGATATGATTGGGGAGAAATTCTTTGTTAATTTGAAGCAGTTCAAGAATAAAGGTATTCTTGTTCTGTTGTTCGGTTAAGATTACGAGAATTCATGTTTCTATTGTATGAATTTGAATGTTTTCTTACATTCTTATAGGGTATGCAATTTAAGTGTGAATTTCTTTGATAGGAATTTTATGCATATATACGGTGTTGCTAATGGTTTTAGATCATTGCCTCTTCTAGGTTCTAATCATTGGGTTTATTTGATGTACTACATACAGGAAGGATACTAACAGCACTAGTATGTGAATATTTGGATTGGG
Organism: Papaver californicum; assembly: GCA_023531435.1. NCBI lineage: Eukaryota > Viridiplantae > Streptophyta > Magnoliopsida > Ranunculales > Papaveraceae > Papaver > Papaver californicum. The sequence continues at coordinate 965,415 of JAJJMC010021118.1, read as the reverse complement.
CACAACTGAACCACACTCTAAAAGTCTATCAGCCTGAGTGTAATATGGTAAATTACTTTGTCTATCCTACATAAGAGAAATTGTTGCACATCTTTGACGGCATTATATTTGACTACTAGTATCCACTTGATTTGTAAATGTCTTGCCCTTGCAGCAAAAGGATTCCTGGAAAGCTGAATTGAGGGAGTTTAGTAGCAAAAATGACTATGATCTGAACAAAAACGGGGATAATTGTCCTTTGCTTTTAGATGTTCTTGAAGGATTTTTGAAATATGAGGTATGATATATCCGGTATACTACTTCCTAGTGTCAACTCAAAAACAAAAAAAAGGAAAGAAAGAATGAAGAAACCTAGTTTGTTCTTTGTGTATGGATTGCAGTCTCCGGAGACTAGTTATTTGGTAATTTTGATGCATAAGCTTAGTTTTTTACTAGAAAGAATAATATAGCATCTGTTATATGGAAACTTAGCTGAAATTGATACATCTTCAGAAGATCTTCTTATGTGTGGCATACTTGTTGAAAGCTTTCTAAGACTTTCTAAGCGTTTTCCTATAAGCTCTCACCGTCAGCTCTTCATCTTTTGTAGCATTTTTCCGACATTGTTTGGTACCTCATATAAACTAGATGAAACAATCTTTAACATTTACCTAGATGCTCTTTTCTGGTAGCTACTCAAATTGAATCCTTTGGAGACTCAAGGGATGAGTATGGTTTTAGGACAGTGCCTCTGAAGTCCCTAATTAGTAACACGTAGTAGACGCCATATCAGTGGCGGTGGTCCTGGTCAACACTCATCGACCATATCAAATAACATGTCTATTTGAAATGGAAGTTTCTTTTCAATCTAGTAAGGCATCTTAGCCTAAATAAAATGTCAGTTTGCTTGTAATGATAAACTTTATCCGTAGTCCTAGATTGAATCTTGTTACTATTGATTCTTTAAAGAAAGACGTTTTAAAATCTCACCAATTTTGTGCAGAGCTATTCACAAGCAAGAAGCAATGGAAGGAGTGAGTCTGTTTCCAATTCAGAAAGAAACACCCGTAGACCGTCGTCATCATCTGTTGCTGGGGGCTTACCTCCACTAGGAAGGTACACCCAATTGGCATGAACAATATATTACCACCTAATACTAGACTGTCAATTTTTTCTTTTTCTCATTTCTCCGCTTGTTTGGTGGTTTTTATATAGGGCGGTCCCTGCTTCCCAAGCATCCAGTAAGTTACGTCACACTTGACATGATTGTTTCCAATTGTTTTCCATGTTGCAAATTTTCCGTTCCTGAGACTTCCTAGCATTTCAGATCGAAGAATAGGCTCCTCCGCTCCTGGTTATAGGAAGGAAGAATATAACAACTGGAAATATGATACTGATGAGTTTTCCGATGACGTTCTTCAAGCCTCAAATGCTATGGAAAACATCCAGTTGGATAGGAAAGCACGTAATCTGACAACATCTTGGAGGTATGTCCAGATCGAAAATTTTAATATTTGCCTACAACTCCATCTTGGTAGGAGGACCTCTCTGCTTCTCTTTTCTTCAAGGAAGTCTGTCTCTCCTAAAACCAACCTCGGTTTTTTTTTGTGTGTTCACTAGGCATGCTGGGGATGGAGCCTCTGAAGATGATAACATTGCTGATCGTATATGACGTTCTATATTATGTCTACAATGTATGGTTTTTCTAACTGTTAATCCTTTAAGATTTCGCAAAACTTGTCAAATAAGAATATATTTAGTGGATTTTTTTTTAGTTTTCTTTTTAACTTAATTTTAACGAATGTATGGTGTATCCCTATTCTTAAGAATGTATGCTTTCATTTAAGAACCAGTCAGTGTGAATCTCCATCTAGTCTGTTTGGTTCGGATTTTTCTTTTTTTCCCGTATACCTTTGGTCTGAAAATCTTCAATATCCTCGTTAGATTTTCAACAACTTTCACTATAACTTCATGGTGATCATACAATTCATACCCAAACATACCACCAGGTTTTGTTGTTACCCAATTAACAGAAGTTTTAAGGTAACTCTGTTTATGTTACATTCCCAACCTCTATACCACCAAAATTTGTTCTGTTATAAATTCATGATTTACTTGACCGTTCATCACTTGGTTTCTTCGCGGGAGAACAATAATCTGAAGAAAAAAAATGGTGAAAATAACCAATTGGATGATTAGTCATATATGGGGTAATGTCAGTAATCAATGGAGATATATCACTTCGAAAGATTGTTGGATGGATTGATTACAATATGGGATGACAGCATTTTTTTTTTTTGAGCAAACGAAAATTTAAAAGAGGAGGAAAATAAACAATACAGAGTAGAACACTCTAAAACAGGAGGACACATAACTACCTATTTTCACTACTAAGGACCTTACAAAGAAAGTCTAGAGGGAAATTCCACAAAATCTGAGATCCTAGCCTAGTTCTAGCAACTTTAGCTAATTTGTCAGCTGATTTATTACAATTTCTCCTAGGAAACTGAACTACACAAAAGTTTAACCGACTTAACTCAGACTGACAAACACTTAACAACTATGATCCTCCCATTGGAAATTTGTTATCTTTCCATTACAACCCTTAACAACATCTTGATTGTCACTTTCAACTATTATCTTAGTAAGACCTTAACACTTGAATCCACTGAAGAGCTTTAAGAAGGACTAGAGTCTCAGCTTGGTTTATATCTCAGGCTCTTGCTGAGTATGTCATTTCCCCCACGAAGCTACCTATGTGATCATACAAAATAAGAGCAAAACCGGCATTAGAGAACTCAATGATAATTGCAGCATCAATGTAAAGTTTCAACCAGGTTTCTGGAGGCTTTTGCCAACTTTGCTGGATGTGCAACTTCCTATTTTGAATTTTAAAATCATTAAGATCATAGAGATTGCAAAAATTCTTAATTTTCTGATGCTAACTGGATGATATATCTTATCTTCAAAAAAAAATTCACATCTGGATTTCCAGATATGCCATAAAGTCATAGCCGCAAGATTTCTAAGATAGGGATGCCGAACTTCAAGGGAATTTTATGAGGCAGTTGAGTGTGCCATAAATTCAGCCAAGCCTTCTCAAACATCTGAAAATTCTTTTTTTGAAAGTGGTAGACTTCTTCTTTTTGAATCTCTATAAATTGAGCTAGTAGTAAATTTACCATATTTGGTGAGTGACCATCTGAGTTTATCCCTAGATCCCTCAGTAATATTGATTGTGAGAATTCTCTTTGCTTGATCTTGGCTAACCAGATTATTGATCTCATTTATTTTCTAAGTTTGAGAATTTTAACCAATCAGCTCACCCACCTTCATATTTAGATTGACACTATTATCATTCTGATCAAGGCTATTAGCTTCAGTTTTTGGTATCCACTTGTGCTTAAAGACCTTTATGACGGAACCATCACCCACTTCTAAATTATAATACTTCTTTATAAATTCAAGCCCTTTTTTAATACTCTTCCATATCCAAGTACCTTTAGATGTAAGATAATCAGTTAGAGGGTCTTTGTCTTTAAAATATTTTGCTCTTAAGAGTTTGACCCATTCAACATCTTCTTCGTTTAACATTCTCCAAACTAGCCTTGTAAGGAGGGTAAGATTGAAATTTTTTGTGCCTTTGAAACCTAAACCTCCAAATCTCTTTGGCAAACAAACACCTCTCCAAGCTTTAGGACATGCACCTGTATTGCCCTTCTTGCTCCAGATATAGTTCCTTTGAATACTATTTATCTTTGCTGCAAACTTTTCAGGCATATTGAAAATACTCATTTGGTGTTGAACTACAGACCCCAGAGTGGATTTAATCTGAACAGCTCTTCCAGCTTGGTTAATGAGTTTTCCTTGCCATTTCTGCAGGTTGAACTTCATCTTATAAACTGGCTTGTTGAAGTATTTCTCTTTACTTCTTGAAATAAACAAGTTAACTCCCAAATAGGTTTCTCATTTGTTTCATGTGAAGCATACTTGATATTTCTTCACAAACTTGTTGACTTAGCTGTTTGCTGAAATGGAGACTTGACTTTTTAAAAATTTATGAGCTGACCGGATACAAAGCAGAAAGTATGAACAATACTTCTTAATTTTTTTGAATGGCTTTACCAGAAGCTTTAGTGAACAGGATGCAATCATCTGCGAAGAACAAGTGTGTAATTTCAGGTCCATGCTTGGTTGGTTAAATAGGAACTATCAATTTCTGCTAAGCTACATTTTTAAGAAGCATGCTAAAACCTTCCATTCCAATTATAAATAAATATGGTGAAATTGAGTTTCCTTGTCTTAATCCCCTTGAGGGAGTAAAAGAACTAAGTGAAGATCCATTCAACATTAGAGAAATTTTTGAAGAATTTATAATTTAAGAATCAAGCTACACCATTTCGAAGAAAAACCTAACTGAAGCCTAACTTGTTCCAGATAAGTCCATTCCATTATATCAAAAGCTTCAGCCATGTCAGGTTTCGCTCCTATAAATCCAGGGTAAACTTTTGTCTTCTTCATTTAATTAACCACCTTAGTGTTATTCTAGTATTATCATGAATATTCCTGTCAGGAACAAAAGTTGCTGCCAAGGGGATATTAATTTAGGAAAAAGAAGCTTTAGTACGCTTGCCATAAGTTTGTTGATGATCTTATAAATAATATTACACAGACTTATAGGTCTGAAATCTTCTGGTTTGCACACGTATTCTTTCTTAAGAATCATCACTTGATAAGTTTCATTTGATCTGGAAATTTCCCTGTAATAAATTTTTTTTGCAATTGAGAAATCACCTCTTGTCCAACAATATCCAAGGTATTTTGATAAAATCCAGCTTGATACTCATCTGGACCTGGAGAAGCCCAAGATTTAATTGTAAAGAAAATCTCTTTTATCTCTTCAGGAGAAGGAGTAACAATTAGCATTTCACTTTCAGAATCAGTGACAGTTGAGTGAATAAGACATAAAAATTCTTCATCTTTGATAGGTGCATTATTTGCATTTTTTGGATACTCTAATTTATTGAATTCTTATTAGTTTTCATATCATTATGATTTTATTTTATTTTTTATGAGTTTCTTAGGAGTTTTGAAGTGTATTCAACCAAAGAAGAAGAAAGGATTTCATTACGACACAAATGAACAAGGAAGTTAAGTTCTGCCAATGGAGAAGGGCCAAAGACTGAAGTCAACTCATTCAAATCTAGGAGTTCTTAATACCATTTTGAACAGAACGAGAAGACGAAGCCAACGCAAAAATAATGAAGCCATTTGGAGTTCATATGAGGAAGTTATGAGCAAAATAGCCGAAAGAAAATAATAAAACACTCAGCATCACAATCGGGAGTTTACAAGGGAAAATAACCTACCGATTATAAGCGATTTCGGGTACAGGAAAACTTCATTTTTGAGCTCCAACAATCGGTAGTTACACGGAAAGCGAGCCTACCAATTATGGCACGTTTTGGGTACATGAAAGTTATATTTTGAACCCTTACAATCGGTAGCTAAGGAGGGGGTCTTGCCTACCGATTATGACTCGAAGGGAGGCACTTCTAAGACACGTTTTTTACTTCCTAATCAAGGTATCATGGTCCCATTAGGACTCTAACACCTAGATATGATGAAGACTATATAAAGACCTCCATAACCCTAGAAAGACATCTTTTACATCTTGGACACTTTTGGAGACTTGAGAACACAAGGAGAACAAGAAGCTAGGGCTTGGAGTTGCGATTGATCATCACGATTTCTAGGGTTTGCTTTACTTGCTTTCTTGATTATTTTCCATGGATTTTGAGAAATTCATGATGAACTAAACTTTTCTTATTGGTTAGAGATGAGTCCTAAGTTGGGAAACGTGTTTATTAATTGAAGTATTCATTCTCATATGTTCATAATCCCTTCAATATCGTTTATGTTCTACCGTTTATAACGCCTTGTATGATGGATTGCTTGTTTGTTTAAGTCGCGAATTAGATGAACATGTATTGACATCTATAGCTAAACTAGGGTTTGAGATAGTGGAATAGTCGAAAGATCCTTGTTATAAGTAGTATAACATAGTTGTTAATAACGGGATGTTACCATGCAATTATGTGTAGAAGCGTGACCTAGGTTAAATCTGAGTGGCTCTTGCGTCGGATTGCTTAGAATAACCTCAACTCACAAAGACCATTGCTTTCATTGGGTTAAACTTGAGTGACTCTTGCGCCTTTGATGATAATATGAGTTTTACCGGAGTAAGCCTGCGATAGGATGCTTTAGGGTTATTGATATTGAGAGTACATGAATGTTGAGTATGATTTAGTTGATAACATGTTGGAAGATGGAAGATGAACTCTCTAACCAATGTTCTTTATCTCTGGTATTCATTTTAATCTATTTGTTTTAGTATAACTTAGTTATAATCACAACCAAAACCCCCCTGTTTACATAAGTAATCGAAGGTAATTAACAATCACCTGCCTCTCAGTGGGAATGAACTTGTTCTTATTACTATACTCTAATATATATTAGTGAAGTAAGAACTTGAATTAATTTTGCTTGGCTGACAACCGACCATGTTTTCCATTCTTCTTAAGAAACACTCATCTTGTTTATCATTGATAGGTTTGTTCCAGCTATTCTTTATGATTTCTTTACATGATGGATCTGTTAACCAAACTTCATAGAATATGTGAGGTTTTTTGGTTGTTTTGATTTCTTTGTTGGTGTAGAGGAGATTGGTGCATGATCAGAACCAAAAGGTAAAAGGTTTTGAATGATAGAAGTTTGAAACCATAATGGGTTGGCAAGAGCTCTATCAATTATTGTTTTAAAATTTATGATTTTTTTTCTTTTGTTTGACCATGTGAATGGAGATCCTGTGAAAGGGATATCAGCTAATCCATATTGATCTATTGTATCAAAAATAAATTTATAAGATGGAGCAGTGTAAGTATTGAAACTTTGCTTGTATGAACTGTAAAGAATAAGATATAAATCCCCTATATAATAACCCAAGGAGAATTCATAATCTGAGCCATTTTAGATGCAATCCCATAAATATCTTCTAACTTCTTGCTGGGTAGAACCATACATACATATGAATGCCCATTTTTCTGCCTGTCCTTAGAGAAAACTTCCATATGAATCATATTATCATCCATACTCTGCACTTCCACTCCATTATTGTCTTTCCACATTAAAGTTAAACCTACATATTTCCCCACAGAGCTTACACAAAGAATATTAGCATACCCATATTATGAATCCATTGTTGAGTTTTTCTTTTTTACTTTGAGTTTCAGAAAGAAACACAATATTATAAGATCTAATGCATTCCTTAAGATGATTTCTGGTTGTACTACTTCCTATTCCTTGGACATTCCAAGCAAGGTCTCCAAATTCTAGATGCATGGTATGACAACTAGAATTTGAAGTATGGAAAACAAACAACTCATTTAATCTCGGTTTAAGAAATATGTTATGTAAACTCGAAGATGTTGAGCAACTTTTAAGAAATTTATGTAAAAACTCAGAGTTCAAATGGAAATTAGAATATTTATAAAATTCAAAAGTATTAGGATACCTGATATTCCTGCCAATCATTTTGATTAGCTCCAAATTCCTGCCATCCTTGATGATAATTCTGATTAGCAAAGCTTACTTGATATGATTTTGCTTGATTTCTGACTCTCTTACCTTTCCTAGCATTAAAACTCTCAGCACCATCCCCAGGTCCTTGAGTATACAAAGTAAAGACTTTGTGTCCATCCTCAGGTATAACAAATGTTTTCTTTGAGCTATTTGTTCTTCTTGGATTCTTTTTTGGTGAGATACAGATAGTTTCACCAACTCCAAAAGTGGGATTATGAGCTCTTGGATCAATAACCTCTCCATAATCTTCACCAAATTTAAAGACATAACCAACATTGATCTGAATATGATTTGTTTTTTTTTACAATTATTCTCAATATGATTAGCAATCAAACAAGAAGGGCATAGTTTCCTGGTTGTTTTTGAAAATATATTGGAATGCATTGGGTATACTTAGCATCATTTTCATCTAGAATTCCTCTAAGCATAGGATTATTAATGTTAAATTCAGAGCACTCATATGATTTGTATCAGTAGGATTTCCATCTTCAGGCTCCAGTTTAAGAACATTTCCTAGGATAATTGCAATTTGGTGAACCACTTCAGCATTAAGAAATTCTGGATGCAGTTTTTTAATATAAATCCAGTATTGCTGGATATTAAAATCAACATTTCTTGGATCAATTGTTGGATGCCATTCTTTTAGAGCTATTAAATTTCCATTTATATTCTATGGAGCTCCAACCAGCATTGTTGTATTCTTCCCATTCATAAAATCTGAAGCAACACTATCAGCGACACTTCTCATTAGCCTTATGTTCTTCCTCTTCTCTCTCACAGTAGAAGCAGCAGAATTTGTCTCTTTTGGTTTCTATGGCTTCTCTGCGTATTATAAGCTCTCCCCAATACTCTCTGATCTTCTCTGTGACCCTCGACACCCCTATTTGTACACTACATAGCATCAAATCTTCACATAATCGTCATTAACAGAGAATATACTCGGGTATATTTTTCTCTTTAATTTTCGATCTGTCTTGAAGATTTTATGTCCATCCTTATTGATTTCACGTATCTTCTGGTCATATATAACTCACGCAAGATAATCCCTGTCTTAAATCCAAGAAATCACGTGAAAAATCTCTTCACAGATTCGATACAGGATATCTCTTTATTTAAAACAAATTTCCCGCCAAAATATTTTTTTTGAATCGTGAAGAAGAAGGGTGCCCATAATCCAAGGCATGGGTGCCTTTATAACTTTTAATGGGTGCCTTTATCAATTATTATGGGTGCCTTTATAACTTTTCGAGCCGATTTTTCCCAAATGTTTATTTTCCAAAAATACTTATAAATACATAAAAACACAATATTAGTACAAAATGAGTTCCAACACTATAAAAGTTGAGAACAAATTAGACACATAAATATGTCTATCAAATACCCCCAAACTTATTATTTGCTAGTCCTCGAGCAAATCTAATCTAGAAAATAAATCTTAACTCACTTTCGCAGGCATCGCGATTGCACTTAGCGTGTGCAATAAGCCTTTAAACCCATAGGTGTCCATATCAGACGAGTTTTAGTCTCGTGAGGGTTTACAAGAGGTGTACCCACAAAACCTTTACTCCAAATTCTAGCTACCTGTGAACGATTAAGGGTAGACACTAAACTAACTATTTAGTTGGAATACTAAATTCTTTGCCTATAAGAATCATTACCCTATATGAGTCCAATTGTTGTATACGAGTTTTCACTCAGCGTACTAAAATTCATACAAAAATTTAAAACTCTACTTAAATAGTTGTTTAGCCACGATACTCAGAATCTATCAAAGTACAATCACATGGAAAGATTTAGAAGATGGATATAGACAAAATAAAGTTTGCGCGTGTTGACTAAGGTGAACGGTGTTTCCCATATATGTCTGAAGGTCAGTGCCAGGATGAATGGCTTGAGATACGCTCCCACTAGTTTTATTCCTTAAACTAATATCGACTCAGCTGGTATATACAAGGGTCCCAACGGTCGATTTATTGAAAATATTTTAAAATATATTGACAACATAATTGGATCAAATGAATCCAAGCGCATGTTCCTTATCAGCATCGTACATGATAGTTCTCATGGATCCTGCATTCCATGCTTGCTTAGGCGACGGAGACAGGGAGAACACACATATATTGCTATCAAAGTGTCAATACTCGGTAAATTTTTTTTTAAATAATGCTCTAAATAATACAATAGTGGGGCTTAATCTCAAACACCCAACTTCATCCTAACAACGATAACAATTCGATATTGGTGCCCCATCAAATCACTTAGAGAAACACAAAAATTGCAAAACTAAAAACAGAAGGTGATATGGTCGAGATAGACTCCGAGATATGATGACAACTATCATGTTATTTCTAACACCTGAGCTAGGCATCCTTTTATGAATAGACCATTTAACTGGGCACACCAATTCCTATAAAAAAAGAGCTAAGTTTCCATGTACCTAGAATGGTTAGTGTCATCCTGAATTGTTCACAAGTTTCTAGACTTTGGAGTTTCATATTTCACTAAAAGTTTCTCCCTTACCCCCAAACTTAAATTTAATATTGTTCCCAATGTTCTAAAGATGAATGATTAAATATATGAACAAGGAGAAATTGTTACCAATCGAAGGAAAGGAGTTAAAGAAAGATATTACCGTGTCGCATGAGCATGGGTTACCTCCCAAGAAGTGCTAAGTTTAAAGTCTTCAGCCAGACTAAGAAATAATTAGTCACCTCACAAAATCAAAGAGCAATAGTCGGAACAACTGTGGGTCTTCTGAATAAGACGACTATATCTAGCTGTGGTTCATGTTTCAGGTTCTATGAAGGGGTCTAGATAAATCTCTTTAGGCTGACTTTCCTCATAAGCAGGATCCGGAGGATCAGGTTGTAGAGTCTGGAAAAACTCAAATAATAAACTTAAGCACATAATAATAACCTGAATAATTGTGGATCCTCAAATTCAATCAGATTTGACCCACACAGTTGACTACTATGAAAATGGTAGTCATTCTTAAGCAAATGTGTTGATTCTTACTCCTAAAGTAATTAGGCTTCGTCTCAAAACTTGATATTTGACACATTTGAAATTTAAACGTTCCCACATATGGAAGAAAATTTTTTGGTGGGAAAACAAAGTCAATCTTGGTATTATTTCCTAGGTAAACCACATCGTCCAGAGGATGGGTTTCTAAAAACTGAACTTCTTTTTGGACATCAACAAGATCTGAGAATCTAGTTTGAAGATGATCTTAAAAACTGGTAGAGATATCAATTAGTTTATGCACAATATCACGAACAGGCGAGTCCCCTGGGGTAAATTAACCGCAATCGCACGGTGTGTACAATGCAGACAACGGAAAGTACGGGTCGAACCCACAAGGAACGGGATAATACTTGCAATTAATATCTCAATTAACTAATCAGAAATAATATTTTTGGATTTTTAGGAATTTTAATGAACGAGAAAATTATAAAATAAACTAGCTAAAATATACAATGTGATCAAGTAGAGAGAGCACTAGGGTTTCGATTTTCGCTAATTTGATATATAGAACTCGCATCTAATCCCCAAAATTATTGTTTTACCACTGTAATTTTCTTCGCTTCCAAGTTGACATTTCTAAAGAACTTCTTATCAATCGAAAAGTATATCCCATTTAATGTTACTAAGCATGGCATATCAATTTAAAAGCATAAACAATCAGTAGAACTATCTAACCCATATATAGTTTCAAAGAATCAAATATCTAATTGATTGCATACACCGTCTAAGAATCTATCCAAGCACGACATATCAAACGGAAAGCATATATGATCAAATCTACCATTTATGCAATAATTAATCAAGCTAACAATGAAGATAAATTACTAAACATTTAAACCATTTATTTTTATTTTTGTATATGTTTTTATTTTTCTTTTAGGAATTTTAGTTCTATTTGACTTGTTTTGTGTTTTAGTATCTCTTTTCAGGTACTTTTCCGAGGATGATTAATCTTTTGCAGGACATGGCTCTTAATCCGGAGACGTCATCTAAGATGACACTGAGGGAATATATAAATCGGTCACGGCATAATGAAGTTCTTGCTTCACATGAGGTAAGTGAAGAATCACCTCTAATGATATATGAGAAGTATTATAAACACATACCGCTTAGTTTGGAACAAAGATTGAGAGTTCTGGCATACCAGAGATTATATGCGGATGATGATGATCAGTCTTGTAGTGACTCTCAGTTCCATACAGAATATATTGATAACCTTGTGGATGATTGTGTAGATGATTTTCCTAATTCCATAGATGAATCTATCTCACAAGATCATTCACCCGACTTAGAGGTTGTTTCTAGACCCTTAGACTTCCAGAAATTACCTAATTTAGGGTTAGAATTGTGTGCTTCTCAAGTTTTGTTGGATCACTTTGCATCCAAATACCCAGAGGACTTGCTTGTTCCTGATATTGTGCACAGACCGATTGATATTTCCCTAATCCCAATTTTATCCCCGTATTATGTTCTTTACGCACTTCCAAGTGTAATAAAAACTTGGTTTGGGGGTAATACCTTCTTTTTGATAGTTTCAGTGTCTCCGTGTCGCCATAATATAATTGTAAAACTGTCATTTGTATATATTGTATTTTGGGTTGATCCCCAAATTTTCAGGTTATTAGTATATGGGGATCCTTCATGTACATATCCATTAGGTAGATTTTTATTTTCCAGTTTTATTTTCTTTTTAGGATTTTCGTTTATTTTTATTTTTATTTTTGGTGTTCTTTGTTATTACTATCGTTTGATGTATGTTACAGAGAATACTGTTTTTCTTGCGTCAATCAGGTGAGACGTTCCAATCCCTTTTCTTTGATTTACATTTGCTTCTCCTATTTATATTTATTGCATACCATTTTAGGTTGTACGGTTTGAAACATTGAGGACAATGTTAAATATAGGTTTGGGGGTATAGTTTCTAAAAATTGATGCCAATAAGAAACTTCGATATTTAGAAACTTGCGTATTATTCAGAATGACACTAACCATTCTAGGTAGATGGAAACATAGCTCTTATCTATAGAATTGGTGTGCCCAGCTAAATGGTCTATTCATATCTGAATCCACTCAGGTGTTAGAAATAACATGATAATCATTGAACAAGCATATCTCGGAATCCTCATAATCATATAACTTTCTATTTTTATTTTTGCAATTTTATATTTCTCTAAGTGATTTGGTGGGGCCCTAGTATTGCCATAAAGTCATAGCTCGGATAAATTAGAATTTTAATTTTGTCAAAAAAAATAAAATAAAAAAATTGACTCTTTGATAGCAATATGTGTGTGTTTTCCCTGTCTCCGTCGCCTAAGCAAGCGTGGAATGCAGGATCCATGTGAACTATCATGTAATCTGCTGAAAATGAGCATGCGCTTAGATTCAAAAGATCTAATCATGTAGTCATAAAAAAAAAGATGAAAAAAAAGAAAAAAAAAGAGAAAAAAAAAATTATGTATATAAATAATAATAAAAATAGGAGCATACGAGCCGAACTTTATACTAATATTTTGGGAAACACCGTTCACCTTAGTCAACATATGCACCATTCATCACTTTTATATCCATTTTCTAATTTATCCCTGTGTTTGAATTTGATTGATTTCGAGCAATGTGAATTTTTTATCCAGTTTTGGATGTTCAATGATTATTTGAGTAGAGTTTGCATTCTTATATGAATTTTAGTACGTTGAGTGCAAACTCGTGTACAACAATTGGATTCATACAGGGTAATGATTCATATAGCCGAAGAATTTAGTATACCAACTAAATAGTTTTTTTAGTGTCTATCCTCAATCGTTCACAGGTAGCTAAAATTTAGAGTAAAGGTTTTGTGGGTAAACCTCTTGTAAACTCTCACGAGACAAAACTCATCCACTAAAGCCACTTAGGGGTTTAAAGGCTTATTACATATACTAAATGTAGTTGCGATTCCTGCGAAAGTGAGTTAGGATTTATTTTATTTTTTTAGATTAGTTTTGCTCGAGGACTAGCAAAATATAGGTTTGGAGGTATTTGATAAGCACGTAATTCATACATTTTTACCACTTAATCTATATTTGTTAGTGCTTGAATTTGTATTAATAATATATTTTTATTGTTTTATTAGATGGTTTGTATAAATCCAAAGTTATAAGCTAATTACGACTAAACGTGTAAAATTGTATTGAAGTATGAAACTCAATCTCATTGGGAGTTGGCTGTTGATTTTCTCTGGGGAGTTAGGAGACAACTGTGAGCGTGTGACGTAAGGTGGGCTAGGTGATTGGCTAGGTATAAGAGAGAAAGGAGGAGTTAATGATTCATTTGCTTACACACTTAATTCACTGGATACAAAGGGATTTGATTTCTCTTATGTTACACATGGGGTCCACTTGAGATGTTAGTTAAAAAGAGTTAGTGGCTAGCCATTAATCCATGACACATCTCATTTGTGACGTAAAGAAAAGAAGATAATTTGGGTTGATTTAAGTTTGACTTGGTGAAACACGAGGTGATAGTTGACTGTGGCTAGGCCGGTGTGATGAAGAGTAACAGAAAAGTGAGAAACAAATCACGTGAATTAATAAGAGGCTGACAAGGTAGGAAAACACAGTCAGGGTAGAGGCTCGGTTGTGGAAGTTGGACGGTCTATTGGAGAGTTCTTTTGGTGTTGAAAAGTGATGTGAGACAAGAAAAGAAAAAAAGAAGCCCAAATCTGCCGAATCACTCATGTTATGAAGATGATGGGGACGTGACCTGAGGTGAGAAGGCGTAGGGAAGGAAGAAAGAAAGGACAGTAGGTGGAACACAATTAGGGATGCGTCATTGAAGTACAAAGAGCACATGGTCACATGTGGAAGAGAAGAGTGGAAGTAAAAAGAGAATATAAAAGAGGAGTGCGGCGAGAATTTTCGGGTGGTTTTTTTCAAGCTTTCTATTTAGGTTTTTAGGTTAGGTAAAGAGGGTTAGGAGGTGGCAAGAGAGAAGTACAGTTGGTTGAAGAAAAGAGGGAGGACGGTTGTTGGGAGCTAGGTCTAGGTTTTGCTTTTTGGAGAGGTTGGTGGATAGAAAAGGGGGACGGTGAAGAAGGTACATTAGAGAGTGGGAGGTGAAGGAACGGATAGGTGGTAGAGAAGAAGGTGTTGGCAGGCATCGGGTACTGATAACTGACAAGGGAGGAAGCTTTCTTTTAGAGGTTGGGTTGTGTCTGGTGTAGGCAGAGGTGGTGTGCGGCTAGAGTGGAAAGAGCAGACATGAGCAGAAATCAACAGGGTTCAATCTTTTCCCTCTCCACTTTTCTAAATTATTTTTAATAGGTTTTAAGAAATCCACAGCCATGTTTCACTAATCTTGTGACTAGGCTTTTGGGTAGAAACCAATTTTGATTATGGGAAAATTATAAATAAATGGTTTAAATGTTTAGTAATTTATCTTCATTGTTAAATTGATTAATTATTGCATAAATAGTAGATTTGATCATATATGCTTTCCGTTTGATATGTCATGCTTGGATTAGATTCTTAGACGGTGTATGCAATCAATTAGATATTTGATTCTTTGAAACTATATATAGGTTAGATAGTTTTACTGATTTTTTATGCTTTTAAATTGATATGCCATGCTTAGTAACATTAGATAGGATATACTTTCCGATTGATAAGCAGTTCTTTAGAAATGTCAACTTGGAAGCGAAGAAAATTACAGTGGTGAAACAAAATTTTTGGGGATTAGGTGCGAGTTCTATATATCAAATTGGCGAAAAACGAAAACCCCAGTGCTCTCTCTACTTGATCACATTGTATATTTTAGCTAATTTATTTTATAATTTTCTCGTTCATTAAAATTTCTAAAAATCCAAAAATATTATTTCTGATTAGTTAATTGAGATATTAATTGCAAGTATTATCCCGCTCCCTGTGGGTTCGACCCGTACTTGTCGTTGTCTATATTGTAGACACCGTACGATTGCGGTTAATTTATTTAGGATATTCTAAAATCCTATCACCAATAAGGAGAAAATCGGTGGACTCAAATCATCAGAAAATACTAGAAACACTACAAGAAGACGGATGACAACATTCTGTAATGCATATGTGAGGTAACAAGGTCAAATTCTCTAACTCATCCAAATACCTAGAGGACTTGCTTGTTCCTGATATTGTGCACAGACCGATTGATATTTCCCTAATCCCAATTTTATCCCCGTATTATGTTCTTTACGCACTTCCAAATGTAATAAAAACTTGGTTTGGGGGTAATACCTTCTTTTTGATAGTTTCAGTGTCTCCGTGTCGCCATAATATAATTGTGAAACTGTCATTTGTATATATTGTATTTTGGGTTGATCCCCAAATTTTCAGGTTATTAGTGTATGGGGATCCTTCATGTACATATCCAGTAGGTAGATTTTTATTTTCCAGTTTTTATTTTCTTTTTAGGATTTTCGTTTATTTTTTATTTTTATTTTTGGTGTTCTTTGTTATTACTATCGTTTGATGTATTTTACAGAGAATACTGCTTTTCTTGCGTCAATCAGGTGAGACGTTCCAATCCCTTTTCTTTGATTTACATTTGCTTCTCCTATTTATATTTATTGCATACCATTTTAGGTTGCACGGTTTGAAACATTGAGGACAATGTTAAATATAGGTTTGGGGGTAGAGTTTCTAAAAATTGATGCCAATAAGAAACTCTGATATTCAGAAACTTGCGTATTTTCAGAATGACACTAACCATTCTAGGTAGATGGAAACATAGCTCTTATCTATAGAATTGGTGTGCCCAGCTAAATGGTCTATTCATATCTGAATCCACTCAGGTGTTAGACATAACATGATAATCATTGAACAAGCATATCCCGGAATCATCATAATCATATCACTTTCTATTTTTATTTTTGCAATTTTATGTTTCTCTAAATGATTTGGTGGGGCCCTAGTATTGCCATAAAGTCATAGCTCGGATATATTAGAATTTTAATTTTGTCAAAAAAAAATAAAATAAAATAAATGACTCTTTGACAGCAATATGTGTGTGTTTTCCCTGTCTCCGTCGCCTAAGCAAGCGTGGAATGCAGGATCCATGAGAACTATCATGTAATCTGCTGAAAATGAGCATGCGCTTAGATTCAAAAAATCTAATCATGTAGTCATAAAAAAAAGATGAAAAAAAAAGATGAAAAAAAAGAAAAAAAAATTATGTATATAAATAATAATAAAAATAGGAGCATACGAGCCGAACTTTATACTAATATTTTGGGAAACACCGTTCACCTTAGTCAACATATGCACCATTCATCACTTATATATCCATTTTCTAATCTATCCCTGTGTTTGAATTTGATTGATTTCGAGCAATGTGAATTTTTATCCAGTTTTGGATGTTCAATGATTATTTGAGTAGAGTTTGCATTCTTATATGAATTTTAGTACGCTGAGTGCAAACTCGAGTACAACAATTGGATTCATACAGGGTAATGATTCATATAGCCGAAGAATTTAGTATACCAACTAAATAGTTTTTTTAGTGTCTATCCTCAATCGTTCACAGGTAGCTAAAATTTGGAGTAAAGGTTTTGTGGGTAAACCTCTTGTAAACTCTCACGAGACAAAACTCGTCCACTAAAGCCACTAAGGGGTTTAAAGGCTTATTACATATGCTAAATGTAGTTGCCATTCCTGCGAAAGTGAGTTAGGATTTATTTTATTTTTTTAGATTAGTTTTGCTCGAGGACTAGCAAAATATAGGTTTGGGGGTATTTGATAAGTACGTAATTCATATATTTTTACCGCTTAATCTATATTTGTTAGTGCTTGAATTTGTATTAATAATATATTTTTATTGTTTTATTAGATGGTTTGTATAAATCCAAAGTTATAAGCTAATTACGACTAAAAGGGTAAAATTGTATTGAAGTATGAAACTCAATCTCATTGGGAGTTGGCTGTTGATTTTCTCTGGGGAGTTAGGAGACAACTGTGAGCGTGTGACGTAAGGTTGGCTAGGTGATTGGCTAGGTATAAGAGAGAAAAGGAGGAGTTAATGATTCATTTGCTTACACACTTAATTCACTGGATACAAAGGGATTTGATTTCTCTTATGTTACACATGGGGTCCACTTGAGATGTTAGTTAAACAGAGTTAGTGGCTAGCCATTAATCAATGACACATCTCATTTGTGACGTAAAGAAAAGAAGATAATTTGGGTTGATTTAAGTTTGAGTTGGTGAAACACGAGGTGATAGTTGACTGCGGCTAGGCAGGTGTTATGAAGAGTAACAGAAAAGTGAGAAAAAAATCTCGTGAATTAAGAAGAGGCTGACAAGGTAGGACAACACAGTCAGGGTAGAGGCTCGGTTGTGGAAGTTGGACGGTCAATTGAAGAGTTCTTTTGGTGTTGAAAGTGACGTGAGATAAGAAAAGAAAAAAAAAAAGAGATGATTGGGACGTGACTTGAGGTGAGAAGGCGTAGGGAAGGAAGAAAGAAAGGACATTAGGTGGAAGAGAATTAAGGATGCGTCATTGAAGTACAAAGAGCACATGGTCACATGTGGGAGAGAAGAGTGGAAGTAAAAAGAGAATATAAAAGAGGAGTGCGGCGAGATTTTTCGGGAGGTTTTTTTCAAGCTTTCATCTTAGGTTTTTAGGTTAGGTAAAGAGGGTCAGGAGGTGTCAGGAGAGAACTACTGTTGGTTGAAGAAAAGAGGGAGGACGGCTGTTGGGAGCTAGGTCTAGGTTTTGCTTTTTGGAGAGGTTGGTGGATAGAAAACGGGGGCGGCGTGGAGATTAGGAGAAGAGGATACAATAGAGAGTGGGAGGTGAAGGAACGGATAGGTGGTAGAGAAGAAGGTGTTGGCAGGCGTCGGGTACTGATAACTGACAAGGGAGGAAGCTTTCTTTTAGAGGTTGGGTTGTGTCTGGTGTAGGCATAGGTGGTGTGCGGCTAGATAGGAAAGAGCAGACAGGAGCAGAAATCAACAGGGTTCAATCTTTTCCCTTTCCACTTTTCTAAATTATTTTTAATAGGTTTTAAGAAATCTATAGCCATGTTTCACTAATCTTGTGACTAGGGTTTTGGGTAGAAACCAATTTTGATTATGAAAAAATTATAAATAAGTGGATTAAATGTTTAGTAATTTATCTTCATTGTTAGATTGATTAATTATTGCATAAATAGTAGATTTGATCATATATGCTTTCCGTTTGATATGTCATGCTTGGATTAGATTCTTAGACGGTGTACGCAATCAATTAGATATTTGATTCTTTGAAATTATATATGGGTTAGATAGTTCTATTGATTTTTTATGCTTTTAAATTGATATGCCATGCTTAGTAACATTAGATAGGATATACTTTTCGATTGATAAGCAGTTCTTTAGAAATGTCAACTTGGAAGCGAAGAAAATGACAGTGGTGAAACAATAATTTTGGGGATTAGATGCGAGTTCTATATATCATATTGGCGAAAACCGAAAACCCTAGTGCTCTTTCTACTTGATCACATTGTATATTTTAGCTAGTTTATTTTATAATTTTCTCGTTCATTAAAATTCCTAAAAATCCAAAAATACTATTTCTGATTAGTTAATTGAGATATTAATTGCAAGTATTATCCCGCTCTCTGTGAGTTTGACCCGTACTTATCGTTGTCTGTATTGTAGATCCGTACAATTGCGGTTAATTTATTTAGGATATTCTAAAATCCTATCACCAATAAAGAGAAAATCGGTGGACTCAAATCATCAGAAAATACTAGAAACACTACAAGAAGACGGATGACAACATTCTGTAATGCATATGTGAGGTAACAAGGTCAAATTCTCTAACTCATAAGCTGAGTTGTAAAAATGATGCTTTTGAATGGTGCCCCACAAATGTGCAGTCATTCCCCAATTCAGTTGAGTCCACAGTCGCCCTCATTCAAAGCTGTGCAACTGTTGGGACTCTTATGTTTTTGTTTTTCACTCTCCAATTCAACATATAATGATGGATACATGCAGCCATAATATCTATCAAGCCAACACTAATGTATGCAGGGCGGCATTAGAAAAAGACGACCATTTTTACTATCCAAAGTAGAGATGGACCTTGGGGATATCTAACCTGGGGTCCGCCCTTAGTTCACAAGTTGTTTTTTTTTCCGTAATTATTGGGCTTGATCAAAACCTCAAGTCTGGATCTGGATTTTTTCTAGCCTTCTGGATCCGTCCCGATCCAAAGTGGTACAAATTAGCTTCCCGATCATCAAGTTGTGTGGAGCCACCTTTTCCACCTTTCCCTTTGGTAGTGATTAGATATCAATTGTGGATGGTAACTTTGCTTAGATATAAATACTAATCAATTTCTTAACTAAGTCTTATTGACACAAGTAAATCGTAATAATCGAAAATCAACTTTAAAATAAAGATTTTATCTTCTAAAGAAAGGGTAGTTTACATTATGGGGTTTTAGACTGCTGCTACTAATTAATAAACATGCTCCATGGGAATTATTACAAAGTGGAACTCACTCATTTTGTTTTTGTCAAGAGTGTGTAAGCCATATTGTGTAACATCATAAATGCAGTTGTTTATACTTATTCCAACACATGTTTATAACTACCGGCCGTGATCATTTGAAGTTCTTAATAGAGATGCTTGTTTCTTGCATGCGAAGTTGATACAAGCTACTGGATTTGCTCCTCCCTATATGAATGGACAGAGAAGAGGTGAGGTTTGTTGGAGAGATGATGGGTTGGGCTTTACAGTGGAGCCAGACCCGATTAGCTGGGACCTATCTATGGGCAGGCATGACTATGAATTTAATGCAAGGCTACTAACGGGCTAACCAAATTCCACGGGTTCTTGTTAATCCGGTAGGTCTAATTTATAATGATTATTTTGTTTATTGGTTTTTATAACCTTCGTAAAATTTAGTAACCCTTTATAGAATAATGTAATGCTAATAGGCTTAATTTTTAACTTCAGATGTTAGATATTACCAAAAATAAATAGAATAATCGTTATAGATATCACTGCCCAAAACCTTAAATATTCTCTAATATCTGTAATGAAAAGTTAAGCTGAGGTTACAATATTGTCCACCTTTAGAGCCAATTGTCTAGAAGAAATACTATAGGCACTACTTCTAGAAGATGTATGGGTGGCCCCTTAAAAAAGTGGTTCTAAACTCTTAAATGTCTACCGGCTTTCATAGAATCTATAAACTGAATTTATTATGTCTTCTAGAATCGCAAGTATCATTTTCAAATACACACTTTTGAAATCTTAAAAATATTATCTATTTAGATACTCTGTTTCCAAGCAGCTAGGTAAGCTAGACCTTTTTTTATGGTATTACTAAACACAAGAGACCTTGTATTAACTGCTTGGATGGGCATCAACTTGTTCTAGATGAAGAAGGTGCAGTTCAGTAATCATAACCACCATTTTTCAATGTTTGCTTGCGAGAGGGTTTAATTAGTCAAAAGGAATTTCAAATTTCTTCCTATTTCACCCGACTTTATGATTAATACAACAAAAAAGATGATGACCAAGAGGGATTAAGGGCCAAGTGTAGGAAGCATAAGAGAGTAGGTCCTTGTGGTGGTGGCACCATTTCATGTTAGATAATGAGTAAATTTCCTTCACCTACCGTAAATGTGAAGGTGAACTAAATCATACTCTCTATAACGTGTGGAAGTGTCAAACAAAACAAAATCAAAGAATGACTCCACAAAATCCGATTTCTCATTCTTATAAAACCATGTCAATCTCATATCATCAACAGAACCAAAGCGAACTCTAACAGAGATAAACAAAATGCAAGAGATTGAAGTCCCAATGATGCATTGTCCTAGTTTCAGCAGTTATTCATCATCGTCGATCAGTTTTGTAGAAATTGCAGCTAAAGTCATTAAGGAAGAAGAAGAATTCGGGTTTCAAACTTTCTCCAACGAGGAAACAAAGCAAACACCACTTAGTGAAGAAGAAGAAAATGGCGGTCATGACGAAGACGACGACACAAAGCAAACACCAATTAGTGAAGAAGAAGAAAATGACGGTGACGAGGATGATGATTTTGAATTCGCTTTTGTGAATTGTAGTGATACTAATACTTCATTATCTATTACAGCTGATCAAATCTTCTGTAATGGCATAATTAAACCCATTTCCCCCATTTTCAATCAAAATATTGCCAACTTCCAA
The DNA here is from genome assembly GCA_023531435.1 of Papaver californicum. Classification (NCBI taxonomy): domain Eukaryota; kingdom Viridiplantae; phylum Streptophyta; class Magnoliopsida; order Ranunculales; family Papaveraceae; genus Papaver; species Papaver californicum. Next base: position 943,600 of record JAJJMC010021118.1, on the reverse strand, counting down.
AATATCGAAGAAGAAGAAGAAGAAGAAGAAGAAGTAGTACTATTACAAGAAGATAAGAAGAAATCACAGGATACAAATGAGCCTAATACTAATGGTCATAAGATTAGAAAAGTCTCGTCTTGTCCTCGGCTTCCATTAGGAAGACTGTTTCTAAAAGAGTTTTCATCATCGACATCGTCATCAACATCTTCATTATCTGATACTGATGTAGATTCGGCATCGTATTGCATTTGGAAACCAAAAACTTTTACCACATCCCCTGAACATACTTACAGTCCTAATAAGAAGAGTAAATCCATTGGAAATAGTAATAAGCCCAAAGGTTTTACCCTTAGAGATTTGATTCGTCGAAGTAATAGTGATATCAATAAGACATACGTCTACTTAGCTAATCATATTGCTCAGGCGCCATTACCAAGTACTAATAATAAGAAATCGTCAAATGAAAAATCACTGGAATCGATGCTGAGGAGAAATTCAGTTAAGGGAATCACTAAAGAAGATGGAAAACCGATGGATAGGAAATTGTCGATGAAGAAAGTAAGTGGTGGTACTGCGGCCGGAAATGTAACGGCACATGAAATGCATTACTTGAGAAATAAAGCAGCGAAAGAAGGAGATAAACGGCGATCATTTTTACCGTATAAACGAGATTTAATTGGTTTTTTTGGATTCAATAGGAAACTCTATCCTTTTGCTTAATCTTCAGTTAGTTCGTTCTTAGTTAAGTAATCAGAAATATATTTGTTCATTTTTCATATATGCGATATTAGTTTTGTTGTTTTATTTTCAATTGAATCCATTTTCCTTCTCTTCTTCTTGGAGTCGTTAGTCAGAAAAGAGTCGTAGTTATAGATGTTTCTAAGAAATTTTCAAAATATGATATTTGTTGTTGACATGGACTTGACTTGTCTATCTTCGTCGTTGCCTCTGTCAAACATTAACTCAAACCTGAATCAGATCTCAGAAGTAGTAGTTCTAGATTCCAACGACAAAATTGTCACGTCAGTTTTTGATGTAAAGTAATGTCCGGTTTGGGTGAACCTGAAGGTCGTTGCTAACCCGTTAGAACCAAAAAGAAAAATACTCCAACTATTTATGAACCAGTTGCGGTGCGGGACTAACAGTTTCAGTCGGTTTTTCCTGTCAAAAAGCTCCCTAAAGTGCACCTGCCCGAGAAAGTGACATTTCTTGGGAAATAATTATGGATTGGATTAAGAAAACTGAACCAGCTATAATCGTTACGAGTAGATATGCCTAGCTAATATAAGTGATAGAGTTGAATTTTTTTATTGGGAAATAATTCTCCTCGTCGACACACGCCTCCAAATACGCAGCTCATGCATAAAAAATTACTAGTTGATGCTAACTAACGAAATTATATATAAAATAAATCTATCTTTTTAAAACGGGAGTTAATACCAATCAAACGACGGTATGGCCTGCCAGCAATGGTCCACTCCTGCAGCTAAAATGACATATATACCTGTCAAAAACTTGCATTTACTACAGAAGATTCCAGTAGATTCAAACTCATCACTAGCAAAGAAGGGAGCATATTCCATGAACTCATTGATAGGTTGGGTTCCAGAAAGCGATTGAAAAGGCATCTCAATGAAACTCTCTATCGGCTCTTGATATCCGACATATGCAAATATCCCAAATATTTTGGGGCTGAATCAATAAAATCTTCTTTCATCAAACGATTCCAAGAACTATAATATGGGCGCAATAACCAAAATTTAACTCGTGATGTTTTATCTATTCCATATTTTCTTGGAAAGAGAGAAAAACTTCCACGCTCTCTATTTCTCTGCAACTCAAAAATTTGTTTATACTTTCATGGCGACTTTAAAAAATCTATCAAAATCGTTTAAACAATTCAGAAATTTCTTATCAACGACAACTATAACAACAAAAACTATAATTAAACAACAACAATCTGCTGATCATCATCATCGAGGAGGAGGAGGAGATGAAGATAATGATCCGAAGGATAGAAATGTTCATTGGGTATTCTTAGGTTGTCCTGGTGTTGGTAAAGGTACATATGCTGGTCGTTTATCAAATCTACTTAATGTTCCTCATATAGCTACTGGTGATCTTGTTAGAGAAGAACTTTCTTCTTCTGGTCCTCTTTCCAAACAGGTTTGTTCAATTTTTTTTGATTTTATTCGATTAGATTAAGTTTTAATTTGACTGATTCATTGATTGCATGTTGTTTATTTCTGTGATCTTCTTTGATTTATTTTATTTTTCCAATTTTTGTGCACAATTGTTTATGTGAATTATGGTATGGATCATAAATTAGTTAATTAGGGTTATGGTATTGAAATTTTTGGTTCAATTTGAGAGAATTTTGGAAGTCAAAAGTTGATAATTGAGTTGGAAAGCATATTGTGTCTTTATGTGGCAAGCTTGTCATAAAAGCTTGCCCACAATTGAAAACTTATGGAAAAAGGGACTTAATTGTTGTAAGTGTTTGTTATTTTTGCTTCTTCAATATCCCACTGGAAGGGAAGTTTCGTTGTTGCTTTCAGATGGTTTTAACAGTGGATGGATAATGAATGAGTAATTGATTGTGGTTTTGTGGGAATGTGTTAGAAAAAAGAGACATGTTAGGATTTCGATTTTAACAGTATGTTGTAACTTATGGATAGAGAGAAATAGTAGCGAGTTATCGGTTGATTATGATGGTTAACTCAATAAGTTTTAAGCACCTAATGTTGTCGAGGATTGTTATTTCGACTATTTGATCACTAACTGGAAAGTCCTTAGGCATGCATGTAAGTCTATTGTTTTATTGTTTGGTCTTTTTAAGACAGCTATATAACTCTGTTTTGGTATTGTTGTAATGGTTGCCATCTCTTTGGGGCGTTTTAATTTTATGTTTCTTTCTCAAAGAAAAGGCAAACCCTGATTTCTTAATTTTAGTTCAGGGCTTTTAGACATAGTTTTTGGTATCTTATGTACAGGGATCAACTCGATAAGGAGCAAATTGCTCATTTACTGATGTTATTCTACTCATTCGCAATTGCTATCTCCTTCGTGTTGTATTCTTTAGAGCTGAAACTGAGTGAAGAATGGTATTTGGCATTATTAGTGAAGATTACTCGGTGTGTGCTCTTTGTATGTTGACTGAACCCTGAGCGCGCCATTCATCTTAATCCTGTCTCGGCATCATATTTTGGACTTCTTTATGAACAAATATATTGCTAGCAAATTTTAGCTTTGACAGAATACTATTTAATAATTTATTTTTCTGTCCCTTATATTATTCATTTTCTTGTACAGCTTTCGGAGATTGTAAACCAAGGGAAATTGTTATCGGATGACATTATTTTTCGCCTGTTGTCTAAACGACTTGAAACTGGAGAAGGTAATGGTGAATCAGGATTCATTCTCGATGGTTTCCCACGAACCGTAAGACAAGCGGTGAGCATCCTTGCGATGATAAAAAGAAGGCATGTCCAAGTCCATATTGGCCTTGTTTATCCCTTGTGAAATTAATACCATATCGAATCATTGATTCTATGCTGGTAACACTCTATAGGTGATAACATATGACAATTCAAGCAATTTTTTGTCTCTAATATACATGTTAGCAAAATCTCTTTTGGCGGTAATTTGGACTTGCTTCTTGTAAAGTAAATCAAGAGGGTGCATCTGTAAGTGGTATAGGTCATGTTCAAGACCTGGATCATTGGTGGACCATCCTTTTGGTTGGGGTTATATATTGTTGCTCTGAATATTACTTTGAAGAGCCAATGAATTCTGGAACCTGTTAAAATGTATTTCGCTGTTGGTGTAGGAAACTAGCTGCTTGATCATATTGTCAAATTTATGTTCTGTTGGCTTACCTTGCTCCTTTATTTTGGGTTTGTGTGTTCGTAGGAAATACTCGAGGGTGTGACAGACATTGACTTGGTGATTAACTTAAAGCTTCGAGAAGACGTCATACTCTCGAAATGCCTTGGAAGAAGAAAATGCAGCCAATGTGGTGGGAACTACAATCTTGCCACTATTGATATCAAAGCCGAAAATGGAAGTCCTGGGATGTACATGGCTCCTCTTCTCCCACCAGCAGGTTGTGAGTCAAAGCTCATAACTCGATCTGATGATACAGAAGAAGTTGTGAAAGAGCGACTCCGTATATATAATGAAATGGTATCAGTCTGCAATAGCTTCTCTACTTTTTTAGTTGTTCTGTTTGTTTAGTTTTTAGAAGCCATGTAGATGCTCTAAGGGAAACTTGCTTGTGTGGTTGGGTCATCTGATTTTTACTATGGTTCTGCAGAGCCAGCCCGTGGAGGAATTCTACCGCAGTAGAGGGAAGTTATTAGAGTTTCATTTACCAGGAGGAATCCCAGAATCGTGGCCAAAGCTATTGCATGCACTGAATCTTGAGGATCACGATGATAAGCAATCTGCAGCTGCATAAAATAGTATATATGTAGGGAATTTATTCAAGGTAAGTCATGTTTGAGATGTAAATTGTTGTTAATTTCCAATAAAAGTTTGAATGAAATTACCCACTTAATTTGGGAGGGTGATTATAATCAGTATGTGGAGTTGTTGATCATAAAATGGAAGGGTGTATTATTGTTAAAGCAACAATGGTCTGGTTATTCATGCAACTGAAGTTCTTAAACAAGGTTATGATCTTGCTAAGACCTTGCTTGAGACTGAACTCTTTATTGATAAGTATATTATGTCAAAGAAAAAGCTGGGCGTGGTCTGGTTCAGGATGCTACAGCTGCGAAGCTTCCATCCTTTTTGGTTCATATTTGATCTAATGTTATTGATTTAGTAGCTTCTGCGTGATGTTGTTTTTCCTGTTTTGCAGGTTTAAGTTCTGTTACTGTAATGTTTAAGGTTTGAATTCTGTTACTGAATGTTTAAGGTTTAATCTCTAATCTAATGTTACGTTTTAAGTTCCATGTTTTGTTGATGCAAGTTCAATAGTTGTCTGTAAGCTGTCCGGCAGACCCCATATATATGACCCAGTTCTCGTACATCAAAGAAAGTGATCCTTCGCCAAGGAATCGAACCTATTTCCCGAAAACTTCATGAGGCATTTTTACCTGATGGTAGACTTCGGATTCCTTTGGCTGAAAGGATGGGGAGTTACAACTGCGCGTGACGGAAATAACAAATGGTCTGAATTTGTGAGCTAAGAAGGGAAAGCGAGATCAAGAGGCCCTTAGTTTGTTAAATGATATGCTGAAAGAACAAAAATTGCTTCTTAAATCTGGAGGAAGTATTGCAGGCTGTGGATAACTTTCATGTGCTGAATTGTAAAACATGATTTTCCATTTAAAAAAAAAGTATGTGTTTCTACAATGGAATGAATATTGCGTAACACTGAATCCATGGCACCATTCTTGAACTCAATAATGTTCCACCTGAATTTGTACCAAAAATTTCCGTACAAATCCGTAGCCATACACCGATGTTTTCGTATTTCCACTCCGACTTCAACTGAGACATTCAAAGGCATAGTACTCGACAAAGACAGAATGTTATAGGCAATGTTAACTACTGAACACTTTGAGCTTTATTGAACAACTATGAAGTTAAGAAATCAAGTGAAATCAACTTTGAGCTTTCACCCTTTGGCAGATAAGAGTATCTCCCAATATTTCTCCGTAGTTTAGATCCCAAACTTAGTATGTCATAGGCAAACTTTTCACCTCTACCTTCCCAATATTGAAGAAGCACCTCATACTTCTTGTTGCGAGGATTGAAATAAAATGCACATACTTGAAAGTATAAACCTTCCATCGTAATGGTTACTTGTTCTTCTGTTGTAGGATTCCATATGACAAAAATGGAACTCCACTCTTGGTTCTTTAATAAAACAAACCCATCATAAGAATCATAGAGCATGACCGGATAATTTTTCTTCATGTAGCAGAAATCAAGTTTCAGGTTTGATTGTTCAAATTTTTTAACCTGGTCATCCATAAAATAAAACTTGATCTCTTGGTCACTAGATTGCGAAAAAGATTGCAGAGCGATGGTAGAAATAGCTTGAGCAAAGTGTTTGCGAATAAAGAAAGGATCTTTAGCTAAGATTTCAAAGAGTTTAGACGCACGTTGGCACCGGAAAACACATTCTGCTGTGAGTCTAATAAGTATGTCGTCTGTAATGACATGATTAGAGAGGTCAAGCAGATTCTTTACAACTCTTTTTTTTTGTTTTTGATCGGCAAAGATTCTTTGCAACTGGAGGCGGAGCATCTCTGACATCAGGTTGAGGGTTGTCAACTGCTCTATGTTTTTTAAACCATGTCGTGCTTAGGCTGAAGCAGTTCATTCTGCCCATCGAGAAAATATATGCGTACCAGTCTGTGCAGTGAGTTGTGTTTGTTGTTGATCAGCAAATTGAGTTCGTTGACCGTCTCTGACTTCTAAAGCTTCATATATATATAGATAGATATTCCAACTTCAGGTGGAATCTGAGTTTGAGATAGAAAAGAATTATTTGAGTTTGTACGAAAACTAGTCTGTTTACTGTTTAACTTTACCCCATCAAGAATTGCAACGTGGATTACTTTTGGCTCATGATGGGAATGGAGAAAACATACCTCCCATTTTCACGATCATTCACAATTACCCTATGGATTACAGCTTCAACATTATATTACGTGTTAAATAACTCTCCCAACTTTCTCCCCAGAACCTCAAATTTATCGCCGTGTGTGGACTTCAGGATTCCTCTGATGGCCAATATATTACTGGTCACCGAAATTTTACCAAGGTGACTTATAATAAAATTTGGCCGATCTTCTTGTGACCGGTAATTTCCCTCCTGACCTTTTGTCTAGAACGGAATCCGTGTTCATATTTTAAGTATGAATCTCCATCTACCCTATATAGATGGCATCTCATCATAAAATAGTTTTAAAAAAGTTGATTTTATTTAATGTTTTAAAAAACAACTTTTGGGTATGGATAGTAAAAAATAATAAGGTGTCGTTGATAGATACATTTTTGTATCTGATTTGTCCTAGTTTTTTATATTGATATTATTCGATTGTGTACCAATTGTATTATTTTATGTGTTTGTAGGTATTTTTGGGAAATAAATTTTTTGTAAAAAAATTGGTTCAAAAAAATGTTAAAGGCACCCATTAAATTACTAAAGCACCCCAAGGAAAGGAAAATTATAAAGGCACCCACCTTCTTTAACTTCAAATCCAAATCTAGCGGGAGAATTTTCTCTATCGATCTGTCGAGTTGTAAACAAGATTTTGAAAAGATTTTTTAGGTTATTCGTTAAGGCAATAATACCTTCTTGACTTAATATGGAGTTGTACACGGAACATAGACAAATTAGAAGCAAATCAAATAAGATCTTGGTCATAATTGTTTCTCTGAGAAAAAAGGAAAAAAAATAAATATTCTCGGTCACAATGATTCTGTGTAATAAGGAATGGCCTTATCTCTTATGATTTGATGTATTCTCGAGTTGTAAGATAATCGTGATCTTTTCAAAAGAAGAAAAAAATCAGGATCGAGATTCGTTTCGAGTAAGAAAATTGTCGAGAATAATTTTTTGCTTAAAAGAAAATTAAAGAGAAGATTTGAGGAAGGAGGTGGGATGGAGTGATTGAGGAGGTTGGGAGAGCTGGAAACAAAAGAAGAAGAAAAATCCAGATTGAATCTGAGTTGCAGAAGAAGAAGAACTTGAAGAACAAAAGGCTCCAAAAGAGAGCCGTTAAATCCATTGTCTTTCCAATCTTCTTTTATAGCTCTAGAGAACATATTTTGAATGTGTTTCCAACATGAGGAGCTAAACTCCATTGTTGAGGCGAAGGAGGAAGCTATTTTTCTAATAAAAAAATGGTATATTTTTATTAATTTAATTTTTATAATTCTTTTATGATTATATGCTTTAGTTAAAAATTGATTTATTGATTTCCGTTAAGCAATTGTGATTTCTTTTGATGGTACATAGCCTAGGTTTTTTGATGTTCCATGCTTTCGATTTACAATTGTTATTCTGAAAATCTACTTGTTGCAATATTTTAGAATCAAACTGAATGTATGAATATACCAATATATAAATATAAATAAACATAATAAAAAAATTATGGATATGATTAGTTGAATAATACTCTTTAATAATCTATAAATTGTTTGAACTATCTGGCCTACCTATAACCCAGATTTGGCGGGTATGATGACACCACACCCGTTGATTCTCTATATTCCCAACATATTATGAACCACAGTCAGCACTATGATGATGAACAACAACCGATTGTAGTGATTGGTTGGTGAAAAAAATCGGCTTTTATGGAATCACGTATCGGCCAATTGTAGCACTTGGCAATTTTTTCAAAAAACACCAAGTACACAATCAACCGATGTATGTTGCTCTATGAGCCGATTTTAATCAAAAAAGTGGCCATAAAAACTGCACTTTGTTGAATGCTAGAATCGGCATACAAGTCAGTTCACTTGTGCCGATTCCAATACTTTGGGCATTTTTCTCAAAAAAGCAAGATCAGGTGGAATCGGTGAATGTTTATGTACCTAAAGGCCGATTGTTAGCAATCAGTCGACTCGATTGTTTTTTATCCGATGATTGTGTTGGTCTAACTTTTTGATATATATTGTAGATTGTTCAAGCGCTCGGCCATGATCAACCTGAACCCGCATCTCAGCTAAGGCATGAAACTTCTTATCATTATTACACTGATTTGGTATGAGAAAAAAAGGATGAGACAAAGTAATGGTTTGTGGATAAAAACATAAGAATCAAATGTGCATTAGTTTTAGGCCGTCGTTCAAGGCGTGATCATTTAGAATTTATTTGCGAGTGAAGTGGCAAGATTGAAAGTCACGGGGAAAATGAAAAAATGTATGTGAAGAAGACGTTGGATGTCTACGTGACTAAATCAAAGAAGCATGAATGCGCATTGAAGATTATAGTACATAAACTCAACAATGTATATAAGTTTTCTAAAGTGATGAATTTAATGAAGGCAAGTAAGCCAAGTAATATCCTTAAGAAGATTAAGAAGGATGATAAAAAAAAATCGTCTATTTTAAGGAAAATTTACTCAGCAAGAGCAACCATTAGGATTACAGAATGAGATGGTAAAATGGTTAAGGAACCTGTAGAAAAGCTAATGGGCAAATGTGGACTAAACTAACAGTTTCAACGAATTAAAAGACCAAATAATTTATGAATCCTCATAAATCGTGGAATATTAAGGAGAGACATAAAAACACATTTAATGTCCGACCGATGAAAAACACGTTAAAAATACGTTAATTTATGCATTACCGAATAGTTCACGAATACCACATTTTATTTTTGGGATAGGGAATGAGAAATAACTTTTTTATATAATATAATTACAGAAATAAGAAATTTACAGGATTCATTCATTAGACCTTCTTAAAAAAATTGATGCAAAGTATTAAATAAATATCAGATTTACTAAAAAATTGGTATTTACAATAAAAGATGATATTTTACCCTTTATTTTTATCCCATGAAAATATACAGTATGCCACGTAGATAAATAGTTTTTTTTCTTTCAAAAACTATCCTTTTATTACAACTGGATACCAAAGAAACCCGCAGTAATCTTGTTATAAAATTCACACAAATAATAAAATATTTCTCATCTCAAAATAGAAAACTAGAATCTTATATTATATAAAAACTTATATACCTATAAAGGCAACAAAAACAATACATATACATATATAATCAAGAGAAATATAAAAAGTCGTATCAATCGAATCACTTCATCCTCAGAGAATCATGGCTGCTGAATGGCCAATCAAAAAACCAATTAACTGAAAAAGGCGTTACAAGTGAACGTCTTAATTACAGTATGGTATTATTAAATTGCATATATATCCTTCATCGGGAGTGATACCGACTTCATCCGACCAAGTACTTCCCATAACTTTTACTTGTGATGGGTCAAGCTATATTCCATGAAATTAAAGATACTGCAGAATAGAGATACATGCTACTTACAGAATGGTTGGAAAAGTTTTGTCGATGAAAAGGGTTTACGTGCCGGTCAGCAGATATATATCCGCGCAATACCAATTACCAAACAGTGAATTTGAGTTGGACGTTGTAGCTGCATACAATGTTACTGAAGTGGATCAAGATTTTCGAAATATTAGTATTATGAATGAAAATGTTGACAGTAGTATTAGGGAGAATTAGATTTATGCACGTGCTATATATTGGGCATGTTTAATTTTTCATCATAGTTACCTTCAGTTTTTGATTTTTGGTGTGACGGGACTTAGTCTCACCCCGTCCTATCATGATGGAACGGTTAAGTTTATATTATTTTATTATTTTTTTCTAACGTAGTCACGGTTTCTGAATATAGTAGGTTCGATATTAATGGATTTCAAATTGAATTTGATTTTGATGTATATTCCTTAGAGTTTAAAACACGGTAAGACATGTTTCTCTTTTTATTGTTTTTTTCTCCTAATTCTTTTAAACCAATCATATATCGTCAAGTGTCCTTATCAAAATTCTCGTTTCACAAAAGCCATAAAAACCTTATTTCGATCCATAATAAACGAGAATTTCCTCACTATTTAACGTGAAAGTTTTATTTATCTAGATCTTTAAGTCTTTAGATATTATTTTTTTATTTAAATACCAAATAAATAAGAACAGTAGGTTAGTTAAAAGTTGGTTTACAGGGATATATTTGATCCGGATTAGTTAGGATAATTCTAAAATCTCCTAGGTATTATATAGAATCATTATATATCCAAGGTATTCAATTAGGATTTATGTAGAATCATTATATATCCAAAGTATTTAATTAAATTATTTTAGATTCTATAAATATCTTAAATATTCAATATTTTTTGGGTTTCAGTGAATATAAGATATTCAAAATTCTTGTGGATATTTATAGGAAAAACATATATATTATTCTCTCATGTTAATTCATCCCAAACCATGAGTTTCTAATAGATACTCATATTAGGTTTATATATATACAACTAACTACAATAGTATGAAAGTACCATCTTTCAAGCACTAGCAATACAAGGTATCTCTTTAACCCGTGTAATTGGTACTACTAATGATCTTTATTAATTAGACTCATCGTGATTTTTACTTCTTTGAAAGATGATGGATTGTTGATTTTGCAAGGAGTTTCTTCATCAAGAGGTATAATATAAGATCTCTCTTATTCCATTTAACCATCATCTTTATTATAATTGCAACTGGTTCATCCATGTATACTACAAGATCGCTCTTATTCCTATCCCTGTAGTCATACATGCATCTTCTAGAGATAGATATCTAACTTCCAATGAAAATATAAATCATCTGGCTCAAACAGAGTAAATAATTAAAGAGAAATTCTTGTTGGTTGCAAGCTCATTTATCAACCAATGGCTGGTATTCATGCGTATAAGTAACCTTTTCATGAGGTTCAGTGATTTCACTTGTTTTTCCTTATTAACAACAAAATAGAAGTTAGATCTTACTAATGTACAATAAAATTTATGGATTGATTATTATGGTTTTGTTGATAAAGAACTTATGGTCATGCATCTTCGATTCAAAGCTTCATTAAACTGCATCTAGTACTCTCAAACTCTTCGGTATCCAGTAGTTTAAGTGCCAACAAAACAATTCTCATGAACTCATGAAGGCTGTGTATACTCCAATACTGACGTAATATTATTTTGTAATGTTATAAAGTTTACTCAAACAAGCATTTTTGATGAGCTTTGGTTTTTTATTTCAAGAGCAAGAGACCCTGGTTGTGCTCGAAAGAGGTATTTTAACTTCATGGTTGTTTTATTTACCATTGAGATTCATTATAAACTGTTAGGAACTCATTCATAAATATTTTAATATCAAAGGAACAAATTTACTAGTGTTACTAATTCTAAGCGGAACTAGTTCGACGACTGCTTATAGACGATTCAAAGTTTTTAGCATTACCTGGTTGGTTAGGGTCTATATAAAAAAGAGCACGCTTTTCACTTCCCAAAGGACATGAATGTGTGGTTTGTACTGACTGGTTACCTAAATATATATGTATTTGTAGTGTTTTTCTGTCACTCCTAAGGCGGGGGAGTAGGAACGGTAATCGTAGGCAGTTCTGGACGCGATTTTGCTGATATTTTCATGTCTTCTTCAACAGCCATTGATAATTCCACTGCCAAAGTCATTAATAACTACATTAACTCGACTAGGTAAAACTAATAAAATTCTAGTCTTAGCGCTTTAACTTGTTTCGACTCTGCCAGTGACATTACGCAACATCAGATGTTGTTAAGGTCAGATGTGATACTCTTGTTATTAGGCTACTGAAACGTGAATAAATACAGATCACCATTGGCAGTGATATACCTGAATGTGTTATAGTGTATCTGTAGTGTTTTTTTTCCTACTGGTGATAACGAGATAGTGGTCGTAATATACTTGGATATGGTTTTTGTTTATGATCTTATTTTTGTGTTGGTCTAGTAACAGAGAGAAATATCAGATATGGGGAAGAACAACAAGAGGTTACGAAGGGTAAACGAAAAAATGATACATGGACAATGGAAGAGAGCAATGAATTACTAGCACTTTTGATTGATGTATGTAAGCGGGGTTGGCAAAATACTAATGGCACCATATCTAAACTAATAATAGAAAATAAAATACTTCCACGACAATAGCACTAGAATTGATGGTCAAGTCCACATTAACAGTATCCTTTAAAATAAAGAAAAGCACACGATCATATCCATATTTTATGATAAGTTATAATTTTTTGCTAATTATTTTAGATACATATATTTTTATATTAAGAAGTCACAACAATTTTTTTAGGATTGCATTGAAGCTATTGATGGTATATATATTCTAGCTAAAGTACATGGACGCGATAAAAAGTAGTTGATGGAGGGAAATTTATGGAAAATAAATATATTATTTTATTATTATTATTTATATTTTATTAATGTTATTTTTAGTATTAAAATAACTAATTTTTGGATTTATTATTCAGGGTAATTCTAGAAGAGTCTAAAAGTTTATTTTAAAATATTTAGTAAGTTAGGAAAGTTGCCAAAAGGTAGTAGATGCCTTGGGAAACAAGTTTATAGGTTTTTGATAAGTTTAGGGTTTGTTTTGTATGAGTTATCTATATAAGGAGCTCCAAAAACGAAAATTATGGGAGTTTTTGATTAATTAAAATTATTTTATTTTCATTAAACTTGTTGAGTTTATTGATTTTGATTTTTATTCATAGTTGGGTTTATCCCGAAGTCTGAATACTAATCTCATATTTATAGTCGTTATTCGTAGTGAATTAACGAAGTCTAGATAACCCCGTAGATTTTAGAATATATCTTTGAAGATTAACTAATTTCTATCGATTTCTACCCATTCTACCGGTTACCTTTCAATAGTTCTATTCTGCTGCGATTATTATCATCTTTACACGCTTCCGATCTGCATCAGTAGTTATCGTGACCGACATGGAAAGATCTCACAAAATGTATTAGCTGCTTGTAACTTCAATTTAGAATTCATATACGTGCTAGCAGGGTGGGAGGGATCATCTCATGGTTCTAGAGTTCTTGCTGATGCATTGTCAAGAAGAAATGGCCTCAAAGTTCCACAAGGTATATCATATGTGCATATATATACACCTTGTTGTGTATTTAAATCATGTTTGACATTTCGTAATAGGCAAATACTTTTTGGTGGATTGTGGATTTACCAATCGTCGACAATTTTTGGTTTTTTATCGTAGTGTTCGATATCATTTATAAGATTTTTGTAGGGAAGGTCGTAATTCTGAAACTGCAATTGAATTGTTTAATTTTCGCCACGGTTCTTTAAGAAATATAGTAGAACATATATTTGGTATATTTAAATAATGTTTCACGATCTTTAAATCAGCACCTCCATTTCCATATGAGACACAAGCATATATTGTATTAGTTTTTGTTGGGTTGCATAATTTTCATCGCAAAGAATGTCGATCAGATTTCACTTGAAAATTGTGAAGATTTTGCTTAAAGAAAAACTTTTCCATTTTTCTGAGTAAAAAAGAAATTTATTAAGGAAAGGAAAATCAATTACAAACACAAGATACAAGAATAAACAACAGGGAAAAGACAACAATGAAATAACTGCTTTGCTGATTTAAAAAACTTCCATGTTAAAATAACTCCTTTCTTTATTTACAAACACCTTGCTCAAGCTATTTCTACCGTCACTCTGTAACCTTTTTCACAATCTAGTGACCGAGATATCAAGTTTTATTTTATGGATGAGTTGTAGGCTAAAAATGTTGAAGAATCAAACCTCAAACTTGATTTCTTCTACATGAAGAAATATTATCCAGTCACACTTTATGATTCGTATGATGGGTTTCTTTTATTAAAAAACAAAGATTATTACTCATGGAGTTCCATTTTTTTCATATGAAATCCTACAACAAAATAACAAGTAACCATTACAACGAAAGGTTTATACTTTCAAGTATGTGCATTTTATTTCAATCCTCACAGTAAGAAGTACGAGGTACTTCTTCAATATTGGGCAGGTAGCAGAGGTGAAAAGTTTTCCTTTGACATACTAAGTTTGAGATCAAAATTACGGAGAAATATTAGCAGATACTTTTATCGTCCAAGGAGTGAAAGACCCCCTACGATCATAAATGGGACATTGTATTGGATGGTTGACAAGATATACATTGGAGGTGAAGTTAATTGTTCAAATTCAATTATGGCATTCAAAATCGGAACAAATAAGTTTCGCACGATGCAACATGGGGTGCTTCTTATGAGGCAGGTTATAGTTATGGTCTTGGTTATAAGCATGACTTTATGCACTTACTAGAGATGGAAGGCCAATTGGGTTTATGTGTTCTTTTGTCATATACTAAACTTGTGCTATGGGTTCTTCTAAATCATGCAACAAATAGTTGGGATAAAGCACAATCTTTGACCCTTCCATAATACTTTATGTCGAAATATATCTTAGGGTTAGGTAGGCCAAATAAGTTGGATGTGGAAGTTGTGAAGATGAATGATGGCAAATTGCTAGTTAGACAGAAGAACAGATTGTTGCTTCGCGATTTGGATTTAAAAACTCACAAGATTGTTAAGAAGAAAGGATTCAAGGATGATAATTTTCAATTAGTAATTCATACTCCTAGTCTAGTTTCTTTGGATACTGATAAATTGATAGAGTTACACACGTAAAAGACGTTAAATTCTTGTTAATAAAGAGTTCATAAAAGTTTTTTTTTTTTTTTTTAAATGTATGTTTGAGAGACTTCTTGTTAATAAAGAGTTCATAAAAGTTTATTTTAATTTTTTTTAAATGTATGTTTGAGAGACTGTATACTTGACTGTCAACGATTTATATTTACTTCATAGTATCTTATTTTGCAATTTGATTGGAACTCCTGAAATATCTCCAACGCACAAAAATGCATGAAGCAAGAGTTCAAGATGAAAATCTCGTTAAAACAAGGTTTCAATGTGCTGATTGAACATTATAAGTATCTTATTTTGCAATTTGATTGGAACTCCTGAAATATCTCCAACACACAAAAATGCATGAAGTAAGAGTTCGAGATGAAAATCTCGTTAAAACAAGGTTTCAATGTGCTGATTGAACATTGTAACTAATAATCTATTAATTAATTTCATCATCTTTTAATATTTAGACATGTGTAATGGACAAGCTGACACAAATATAGTTATGCGATTCTTACTTTTAAAATTGATCGGTTTACATCTCAATAAATAAGATGTATCACTTTATGGTATGTATTACGGTTTTAAGTTTTCTTGGTATTGTTATTAGTTGAAGTTGTCATTAACTTATTGGTCTTCTTTCTATTGAGGATTAGAGTTGTAGTTACCGCAAAAAATTTTGCGAATTTGGTATGTTAGTTAAGAGCTTTGAATATATTCAATTTTTTCGTTTCAATTTCTGAAATTGATTTGAGCGTGTTTGCTATGCTTATTGATTTAACTACAGTAGTTAGTCTAATTAAACTAAATTGTAATAATTTCAAGGCCCAGTAATTGGGGTGGTTACGATCCCTGATTCAGGAAAACTTTTTTATATTAAAGCAGAATCCGATGTTTCTTATGTGCCCAAGATATTGGTTCATGGGTTTCATCATAATGGGGCTAAGGTTATCCCTTTTATGTTCAACGAAAGCCAAGTTTTATTTAAAGAGAAACTGGACCTTGTCAACGGTATCATCATACCCGGAAGTATTTCAATCGACCTGGATTACCTTTCCAACGTTTGGTTAACCTTTGATGAGTTACACAGAAGAAACCAGAACAAATTTCTCCCTTTCTTATGTGTGGGTACTGCATGTGGTGTGATGAGATCATCACTGGAGATGATGGTAGAAAATTTCTTCACCAGTGCAGTGATTTTGAAATTGAAGAGATCATGATGACTATTAGCTTTGAACCCCATATGGAGCAAAAGAGGACCATTTTGACTCGTTTCCCGAAGACCTAATGAAAACCTTGCTACTTCAAAAACAACTTTACTTCTATCACCGCTCGATGATTCAGTGGATTTCATCCAAGTTATTCCAATTTTTTTTGAAGAGTATCATATAATTGCATTTTCCATAGATTCTCAGGGTTCAAAATTTATTTCTACTTTTTGTGGGAAAAAGCTTCTGATCACGGGTGTTCAGTGTCTCACCCACATCCTACTCTCGAACATATCAACTACAACATTTCAGCACCTCATCAAGGGATTTGTGTTACAATCTTACGATGAGATTGCTAATTCAGAGTTGCTGAAGAAGAATCTCCTCAAAGGTAAGGGGCATGGAGTTTCCATCGGAGGAGTCGACTACTTGAAGACTTTCCTTTAAGTTTAATTTGTTTATCTTAAATTCTTGTAAGAGGTGAGGACAGTCAGTTTGCTTTAGGTAGGATGTTTTCTTTATGACGATCCATACAGACTAGCAAATGGATATCTACAGTTTCATATGATTATGTATTTAGTTCAGTTTCATGGTCTTTATTTCATTCTTTTTGCTGTTAATGTAGTCATGTTGAGTAACTGATTATTTAAAACGTTTTGATAATCATGAACATGTTTGGAGTGAATTTTTGCGGTCTAGTGATTTTAAGAAGGAAAAAAAAAAGATAATTGTTGCTTGAGACATTACCCTCAAGACGAGCAAGGGTGGCCTTATTTGTATATACCATACATGCACCTAAGAAAAACATATATATTTATATTTACAAAAAAATGTGTATGAAAAATATGTTTTAAACATGTGTTTTAAAAATACAAAAATGCGCTTAGAAAAAATTATGTTTTTTATTTCTTTATATATGTTCTCTTCTTTTATATATATACCTTATATGTGCAGTAATGGTCTTTCTTTTGTATATTAACCTGATACTGAAAGGACATTGGAACTAAAATTATAACATATTTATAGTGGTAATTTTATGAATATCATGGATAATTTATTGTTGGAAAAAAAGCATCAAAATATCAGTGGAAGTAATTTAATGAATGAGGTTGAACTTTTTTTTGTTTTATGTTCTGAAAATCTAATTGCCAGATCTATTAATATACCAATATATAAATATAAATACACATAATAAAAAAAATTATGGATATGATTAGTTGAATAATACTCTTTAATAATCTATAAATTGTTTGAACTATCTGGCCTACCAATATCTCAGGTTTGGCAGGTATGATGACACCACACCCTCTGATTCTCTATATTTCCAACATATTATGAGCCACAATCAGCAGTATGGTGATGAACAACAACCGATTGTAGGGATTGGTTGGTGAAAAAATCAGCTTTTATGGAATCATGTATCGGGCGATTGTAGCACTTGGCAATTTTTTCAAAAAACACCAAGTATACAATCAACCGATGTATGTTGCTCTATGAGCCGATTTTAATCAAAAAAGTGGCCATAAAAACTACACTTTGTTGAATGCTAGAATCGACATACAAGTCAGTTTACTCAAACGAGAGTCCTATTAACTATAAGTACTCATAAAAATAGGAATCCAATTTTGTGCACATTAAATTTTTTGAATTTTACATCTTCACTTCCTTTTTATAAAGATGTTTGGACTCATGTCGCCAGTGTAATCACTCAATAACTTTACATTTTTGTATAAACTGGACGCATAAAAATAAGGCTCCAGAACTTGTGTTATGATATCCTAATGTTAAATGGGTCACAGTTACGGCACGATACGGGTACGGGGATACATCAAATTTTAAAATCAGATTACGAGAACTCGTTATATGTATTGTACACATTATTTAAAATAATATTTCCAATGATCTATTAGACTAAATGATTGTTTTTATTTCGAATACTTGACTACTAATTAAATCAAATTAATAATATGAGTTTCACAAATAATGCTTTGATATGATTAAAAGGAAAATAAATTAACATGACATTTGATTTATTTCGATTTTCTAAACTAATATAAATTATTTATAGCATGTTCGAAAGTTTCTAATTAGGATCTTAAAATGTCCGCTGTCGATTTTTATGGACACATGATGTAGTATGTTCATCATGTGTCGTGTAAATCTCAAACGTATATTATATCCGCTTATGCGTCTGACATGGTTACGATATCTTTCTAGACATATCCGTGCTACACTGATGAATTTGTCGAGCATGAGACGCAGAATAGAAATTTAAACGGTGAGTACAGCGAAAATCTTTTTTAAAAAGTTTAAAATAATTTTTACTTTCAATGCTTTTAAATATTCAAACAACAAAATGATAAAGAAAGAAAGAGAATTATATACTGTCTCTAGTCTAGACTCTAGAGTTCTCTTCTCTCATTTCTGTACTTCTTTTTCTTCTTCTTCTTTTTTCTCTACAAAACTCAAATAATAAAGAAGAAGGCATGGGGTGGTTTCCCTGTTCTGGGAAATCAAATAAGAAACCAAAGCTTAAGAGGCAATCCATAGATCAGATCCACTCTAAGTCTACAGGTATCAAATCAATAAAACTATTACAAACTTTCAACAACAACAATTTTCTAGTATAATCCTAACCAATTTTAGCATTTGTATGAATCTGGGTTTGTTTTGATTATGTGCGAAAATTGGATTTTTAGTTTGTTTTTTCTTTTTTGTTAAGTAGTCATTTAGGGTTTAGGTAGTTTAGTTATGATCCCACCTCTCTATCTGTGGTGTAATCAAGAAATGACCTATCTTTTTGATTTCTACTGTTGAGATATGCTGTGGGTTTTGTATGAATTGTATTTTACTAATTTGAATTATTGTGTTTTTTCTAATTTGAATTGTGATGATTTTGGTTTTGCTTTTTGAGGTGGGATTGAATTAAGGTGTGAATTGCATGTTTACTGATTTTTGTAAGGTACTAATATGGTTCAAAACATGTGATTTTGTCCATGAATCGTAAAAACCCAATCTTTTTTCTCATAAATTGAAGGGTATTTAGTCTTATTGACTATATTGAAGTGGTGTTGGAATTGAACACAACTGCGTTTTTTTAAATTAAAAATTTATCAACTAGTCTTTCCTTCAATTACTGCTGTTTGTCTTTTTTTCATTTCATTGTTTGTTATTTGGATTATTTGATAATATTCTTTTCTTCATGTGAGAGAAGTAAGACTTTATGTTGTTTTAAGTAATAGTTATTGTATTTTGTTATTTGACTAATGTGATTGTCTCTTGGTTTTATTGAAATGGTGTTTGAAGTATTGTATTTTGTTTTTTGATTATAGATAATTTAAAGATAAAGGCCGCTCTGGATGCGAAGAAAGAGAGTTTACAGGATGGAGAATCTGATCACATTGCGGCTCAGACATTTACATTTCGTGAATTGGCAGCTGCAACTAAGAACTTCAGGGAAGATTGTCTAGTGGGTGAAGGTGGTTTTGGTAGAGTTTATAAAGGGAGATTGGAGAGTACAAACCAGGTTCGTCGTGTTTGGATATGTAGATTTTTTCTTTGTCATTCGTGCTTGGGTTGTGGCAGTTGGACTTGTTATCAATTGATTCTGAACAGTATGTTGAGCTTGAAATGATGTGAACTCCGAATATTTGTTTGCTACAGGTTGTTGCTATCAAGCAACTTGATCGAAATGGACTACAAGGAAACAGGGAATTCCTGGTTGAGGTTTTAATGTTAAGTCTACTTCACCATCCTAACTTAGTCAATCTAACAGGGTATTGTGCCGATGGAGACCAAAGACTTCTAGTCTATGAATTCATGGCTTTAGGATCTTTAGAAGATCATCTACATGGTAAGTACTACAATTTTAATTTCTTCTAAGATATTTCCCTTTTCATTGTTATGAGCGTATGACTTATCTTTTTATTTGATTGGTTTTGCAGACCTTCCGCCTGACAAGAAACGACTTGACTGGTGCACAAGAATGAAAATTGCAGCTGGTGCAGCTAAAGGACTGGAGTACTTGCATGACAAGGCAAACCCCCCTGTTATATACCGAGATTTAAAATGCTCAAATATTTTGCTTGGGGAGGGATACCATCCTAAACTATCTGATTTTGGGTTGGCGAAACTAGGTCCTGTTGGGGATAACACTCATGTGTCCACGAGAGTTATGGGCACATACGGTTATTGTGCACCAGAGTACGCAATGACTGGTCAACTTACATTAAAATCAGATGTTTATAGCTTTGGGGTTGTACTGTTGGAGATCTTAACTGGCAGGAAAGCAATAGACAATTCAAAATCCGCAGGGGAGCATAATCTTGTTGCATGGGTAAGATAACATGTTGATCCCATTTCGTTTAGCCCCCTTATCTGTATTATAGACTGGATATTGCTAGACTAGGCATAGGCATCACTGATTTGTCGCCTGAGAAACACAGTAGTTCAATCAGTTATGTCTAGTCTTTTTTTTCCTAATTTCTTGGCAGTCGTATTGCTAGACTCATTATGCAATGGTGGTCTTGACTTTTAAAATTAGATAAGTTTTTGGGTGTCTGAATGGACTTGGGGACTGGCTCACCAAATTGGCATACTTTTCATGGTTGACCAGTCAATAATTGAACCCTGCACTTTCTGTTCTTCAGCCTGAATTGCACTTGCTGCTTAGTGCTTCTATTTTCCTGCCTGTTTACTTTGAAATATTCCGTGTTACCTAAATGCACTTTGAACCTCTGACGAGTGACGCCCAAAACCTTCTGCAGTAATTTGTTTAGTCTGCTGCATTTCTTATTACAGTTGTTTGACCCCAAGCCTTTTCTTTTGGCTGCAGGCACGACCCTTGTTTAAAGATCGTAGGAAATTCTCGCAGATGGCGGACCCAATGCTTCAAGGCCAGTATCCTGCAAGAGGCCTATACCAAGCACTTGCAGTTGCTGCAATGTGCGTTCAAGAGCAGCCCACCATGCGACCTCTAATAGCAGATGTCGTTACAGCCTTGACTTACCTTGCTTCTCAAGACTATAATCCTGAAACACATCCAGTACAAAATTCCCGCATGTCTCCTTCCACTCCTCGATCAAGAAGAACCGACAGCGGTAAAAGACTTAACAATGCCGGTGGGTCAGAAAGAGATCAGTCCAGAAGGGTAAACTAACAGCCCTCCATCCTTGGTGCTGCACAGTTGTCCCCGGGCCCAAGTTTGGAAGGGCCCCAGATGTAATATTTTCTTCCTGTTGAAAAGTGCTATTTTTTATTGCCCACACAAAATCATCTTTTGTCGATGCAATTTTTGGAATCAAAATTATTAGATAATAGTTACACCCCAATCGAGTTCACCAAACAGTTAAAAGACATTCCATGTGTTCGAGTTGTTGTTCAAATGGTGGATATCAATCAACTAAAGAGGAGAGTAGGGACTGCCCTGAAATAAGATTTCAGAACCATGAGATTATGCTCGTTGCAAGTTTTGCAGGAACAAGTGAATGATTTCGGCATAGAGTTGATCTGGTATGGTACATCCATCCATCCATCCGTCTTGTTTCCTTCTGGCTGCACGTCTTGTTTCCTGGTTATCCAGTGGTGCATTTGCCCTCATTGTGTCTATCGAATTCTCGGATTTTGTTGTTGCCTTATGTATATATCATAGTATTGCTGTATGGATTCAGGATTGTATCTTTTTATAAGTGTTTCTATCTCTGGGTCATCATAGTAGTACTACCTTGTCCATTCAATGGAATTTGATATTCATTTTTCTCAAGCATTAAAGAGATGTTCTTTTTCAAGCGTAGGTCAGGGCTTCATTTAAAACACCAGAATTGGGACTATGGAGGATGAACTGGTCTCTGTCAGTCTCTAGGATATTTATTTATCAAGGGTTTGCAAAGGTTGCTGGATGTTGATAACTTGACGTACATATTAGAAGAAAAAGCCACCATTTAGACTAGTAGGTATTGACTTCCGCATCAAAAAGTTGTACGAAAAGATGCCCCAAAATAATACTACTACTAAAAGTGTCTGTTACCTTAAGCTAGGTGATGAGAATGAGATCATTTAATGGTCCTATTCTCCTTTCAAATGGTACTGCAAGGCAGTAAATTTGTGAAAAGTGAGTGGGAATTCCAATCATGTACCTATTTTGGCATTAGGTAGTCAATAGACTGCTCTTGGTTGCAATAGTGGATGTTAACATCATCCTGTCGGTCAGTTTCGAACTCAGTTAGGTTGATATTATCATCACCCAACAACTTTACCACTATACTACAGTGGCACCTACCATTCCTCAATGACGCCAACGATTTTACCAGCTGTAGTGAACCAACAATGCGGTCCTAGGTCCTGGATATCAATATCCCACTGCTAGGAAAATGTACTGATTATTTTGAACCAACTTTTCCCATTTTATTTTGTAGAGAATGGAGGAAATAAAAAGATAAGTAATGAGGGGTTGCTAGTGAACAGTGTATGAACATGTCTTGTGTGATATAAGGAGACCAACCTTCTTGTCTCAATGCAATAATTTGCAGAGCATTTATAACTTCTATTTTTAGTGATAAAAATAATCTTTTTAATGAATTATTTTTAAAATTTTATAATTGTCGATATTGATGAATAATCTATCTAAAACAAACATTCAACATAATCCACACCTAAACCAGGAAAGGAAAATTGGGAATACAAAATAATGGTCATGAACAAACATAACAAGTTTACTTATATTAGAGAAAAACAGCTAGATCATTCATTCATCTATGGATACCCCTAGTTATTGTACCTTATCTTTGTATTCTATAAGCTTGTTTTATTCTTCTTCTTCTTCTTCTTCTTCTTCTTCTTCTCCTTCACCTACTTCTTTGTTTATTGTGCAAAAGAAATGGATTGCCATGTGCATGTACATTCATCTTGTTTAACAAGTTACAGACAACAAGATTAGATCCATGCATAGTACTATATTTGGTACTGATACAGAGAATGGAAAAAAAAAAACATATTTTTGTACATTGGGAATCGCCCCTGTACCTATATATTTACCTAATTCAAAACATGAGGTCTAGACTTGGTTGGTGCATATATGGGGATCTGAGCTTCTTTTCATCAATCATGTAGTAGGAGAAAAGAATCAATCATTTGTATGCTCATATCGACAAACTAATCAAAGTGCAGTGATTGTTTCCGTTTCCTTACTTATTCTTATCATTTGAATGCTCACATCGACATTGTAATCACCATGCAGTGATTGCTTTCTATCTTTTGGTTGTCGTCTGTCTTGAGTCTTGAGCTGTATCCGCCATACCTTGTGGTTTCATGGTTCCATATTGGAAAATATGAATCATTCGTGTTTCTTGGCAGTACTTGGTTTCCCTTGTTGCAGCATAGGATAAATTATAGAGATACTGTAATGAATGATAAACAAGTAAAATGTTCCTGATCCGAGAACTACTGAGTATGGAATGTGGAAGTCAAATGCCAGTCTTTCCCTAACTGTATTGTGGATGTGTTCTCATATAACGATAACTGAAGTGTGCCAATAAACTTGCACCACATCTTTTAACCCTAGTAGCAACCAATGAATTGAAAAATAAGATGCCTTCTTAGCTTATGTAAATGGCGCTTCGCTAATGCTCAAGTTTAAGGGTATTAAATGCAGAGTTGGGGTGCAATGATGTAATTATAGAAATCCAAAGGAAGCCTTACCTCGTTCTTTTCGTGTCTGAATTATGTGGAGAGCAAGCTGAATTTTCCAGGTGGTACATCACGGGCCTTCCCCTGGTTTACTTGTACTGATGAAGATTCCACATGTGAAGATCTAAAGATAACAGTTTTTCTCAAATTCAATTCTAGCCTCCGAACATATTAGAATTACAAGTACATTGTGATACATGGCACGTTTGTTGCCTTGTCGGACTTGATTAGTGACAGATGTAATTTATTAATTATCCTAGTGTTATCAAAGCAATTACCAAATTAGACTGATAGTAAAACAACATGACCAGAGGAGTGGCAGAGTTGTAGAAATTGGATTTGAGATAGAGACGGATATGATACCTTGGTGAATTAAGCCCCTTAACTTGACCAGATTGGTACTGTAACGTAGCCTCCAGAATTGACTCTGCCATAACCACCCTCTTCTCCATCTCATCAATCAATCTCATAGTCTCTTCGTATTTTCCCTGCGCATATACATTTGATCTATCAGGACACATAAAACTTGCATAAATTGGAAGAATTTTTTTATGCTGAAGAACAGAAGAAACCTGAAGTTCGTGAGCGTAATCTTTTTGAGCAGCCACGTCTTGCTCAGCCAGTATACGAGCATCTTCTGTTTCCCTTTGTTCATGTTCTACTCGCATCAGGACCTACAGTAAAAGTGGTTCCATTAAGTTCACTAAACCAAGGCAGATAATACGTTCATATTTTTGTGGGCGAAAATCTGATACGATTACTCAAACAAACAACATCTAGAACTTTGAGGTGAATATGAGACCTGAATCATGGCTTCTTCTTGTTCTTGCTTGTGGGTGAGGTCCTTTCGTAGTTGATCCAGCTCTTGCTCCAACATCTCAACCTGCAATTTTGACGAAAAAAATAATAGTTAAATGCTTTCAGCAAGAGACCACTTTGAGTTTGAAATGAAGTAACATTATTTACTTTTTCAACATGCATTACTTATTTGCATTTTTAGCAGACAGTAGAGCAAAAAGCAGTAAAAGGAAGTGTTGGAAAAAAATAATATTAATTCCATTTTAAGCTAAGAATTGAAACAACCAAGAGTCTGAAAAAAATCAATCCTTGTTAATTATTGACAAATGACTTAACAACAGATATAACAGTAAAATTTAACCAACTCCACTTCAGATATACCTTTGAATTTAATTGATGTCTGTTATCCTGCTTGACCATCTCAACTAGTGCTGTCTCTAGCTCTTCAGCTCTGTCAAAGAACAAGAAATAAAGCATCTTAATACCACAGGTCTTTGACAAAGAAAAGATGTTGCCAAGTAGAATTTTCAAAACCATCAGCTGCATTAGAACATAACTATCTGACTAACAGAAAAAAATAATTGGTGAATGGGAACTACACCTTATCCTACCAAGAAGCTAATAAATCTACAAGCTTTTGAAAGTAAATATAGGGGTATGAAGCTTATTGAAGCACAATGGTGACATGATGCTATATGCCTATATCCAGCTCAAATAACAAGTGTTAAAAGTAGATCATAACAAGACTTGTAAGGTGTGCTTTTGGTTAAAAGTTATGAATGAATTACGCTTGACTGTATGAGTGCTGTCATTGTTGATTGAGTCAGATGAAATATTTTCTAGGTAACCCCCCTCCCCACCCCCCACCCCACCCCCACCCCACACACACACACACAGAACAAGAGAAGTTCTCAAATAATAGTGCTAGACTGCTAAATTATAAATACCAACCTGATGATAGCCGAATTTTTCTCCTCCAGCACTTTAGCGATCTGAACTTTCAAAGATGCACCCTGCACATAAATGATAATTACTCCAATTGTTCCTTTCCGTTTTAACTAAATGTCCCTAACAGCTCTACCCTCGTTACTAAATAGAGAAACTGCAGTAGTAAACTCGCACTTGACTCGCATGGCATTTCCATTAACAGACCCCTAAAAGGTTTTATTAAATTTTTTTGATAGTTAAAACTTTGAAGTTTCTTGAACTATGCTAAGTCAACCAGCATCCAGAGAAGTTAAATTTGTGTTAGAACTTGAAACATGACAGTAATCTAAACAACATTCCAGCGAACCCGAATTTATCAAGACTTGGTGATTTGCAGGGGTACGCTCTTGCCAAACTAATGCCCTTTCATTGGTTTGACATTAGTGAAGAAAATATTTCTCAATTAAGGAATGCTTACCTCCTCGTGAAGATTGGGAGCAGGGCGTACACCCACACTCCCTGTTAGGCAATTTACGAAGTCATACTCCAAAACAGGCACATTTCCATTCATTTGCATTTCATTTATTCCTTCTGTTACATTTGTTTTCGGTATTCTTATAACGCGAAGCCCTTTTGATCTTTCCTCTATGGAAGCTATTACTGATGGCCGATGTTTGTCTCTCAACTCTTGCAATCTAGCTTCATTGACAGCTTGGTAACCCATGGATGCAGTTAATACAAGTTGACTACTATCAAATGTTGAGGAAGTAAGGGATTGCATCAAAGTAACAGCATCTCCAGCATCTTTTGTTGTAACTAATGCAGGTCCTACAAGAAATTAGAAATCTAAGTTCATGTTGTCAATTAAAAGACACATTAACATGCCTATATGACGTTTCAAACACATGAGAAACAAACATTACCATATAATTCCATCAATGCAAGTGCAGTCCGAAATAGCATAACACGATTCCCTTCAAAAAGAAGCACATCCCAAACACGGAAAACTGAATTCAAAGAAACCAGTCAGTCATTCACTTTTGTCTTATGCCAAAGTCATATAAACGATGAAGGATAAAGGATAAAATCTTACCACTTTCCCAAGGAAGCATATTCACAAAAATGGACAGGAACCAGGGTCCTGTGAACCAAGGCACCTGTACTCCCAGGTAATCGAGATGATTGACTGCACCAGAAGCATGAATTGTATAAGGGATTGCTCAGTTGAGTTTAAATATCTGCTTAAGCATTCACCGTTAACATTTAAGTTCTTTATTTTGGATCAGTTAAAGTGATGCTATTATGCAGAACATGAAGTTCGCCGAACAATTTGCACATGATACAACTAAAGCTATTAAAAGGATAAATAGATAAGTAGGATTTAAGAAAGACAAACCCAATGTGGGAAGCCTTTCACGCATCAGCTCCTCAAAGACAAGTTGGTCTACCTGAAAAACAGAACAACATAAACAACTAAGTCTTGAACCCTTAAACTTGATTGGTAGGCTGCTCCTAAGTTAAGCAGGTACTGCACTTCTAATAGGAATTCTAGCGGTTACAGCCAAAACATCACTAGCTCAGGAATAGGAATGGTGAAACTAGTGTTACCTGAGATTCTGTCATTTCCTCTGAGTAGTAGCCATCAAAATAGTCATCAATGATAGCCATCAAAGTCCTAAAAGAATATTAACAGAAATTGTGAATCAGAGGAGTGGCACTACATTATTGGTAGATAAAACATGTCAGCACAAACTCAAAAGAAGTCTAAGGGCTAACATCATCGATTTATCTTAATTTAACCTTCATCTAACCCATTGGCAAATACTGACCAAGAAAACTTTGGACTCACCAAAAAGCATTTTCCTCGGGCATTAATAGCAATAATAACCCAGCAAAGAAGTTCATGGCCTGTGCACAAGTCAAGAATAAGAATTTAGAAGAAGTAGGTTATGAATATTGGAATAGGAATTTACCTATATTCAATAGACAAACTTTGTAGAACCTAGAGTGAAAGGTAGTTCAACAGATACAGTCAGATAAACTTGTCTCCGGCTAAAAGACCTTAATCCGTGTTTGGGAGATAAAGTTTGATAACACCTTAACACATTCAACAGAATGATGGATTTGGACACTTAAGCAGATTAACTCTTTAAACTAAAATACCTGGCAGTACCCTACAGAGGGGTTATGCCGAGCATATGCTGTGAGTAAACGCCTCAATGCATTTCTACCATCCTCGTCCAAAGCGGGATGACCTGGAAATGTTCGAGGCAGATCCTACAAAAGAAATCATAAAGTCAGGTACATGGTCCCTGTTGTAAGTAACTAACTACTACAATTTAACGAGGTTGGAGCTTTAAGTTTTTTGATAACGCATCTAGTCACCTTCTCAATCTGCCCTTTCCATAGCTCAGGTGTGCATTCTGTACTTAATCTATTACTTGTGTTAGACAAGGATGTACCCTGCTCTTTGTCACCGCTGGTATTAGAACCTGCTAGCAAATCTTGGTAATATTTCCCCACTCGACGTACCCTAGCACCCACAAAGGCTTGCCAGAGCTGTAATTGCAAATAGAAAGGTAACTCAAACTTAATCATCCATTCTAGATGTTAGCTCAAAGATGGCAATAACAAACTTGAGATCAGCCATCATACCTCTCCCCGAAGAGCCATTGGTACTCCTCCTCTAACTAGAGACTCCAATTCCTCTTTCCAAGGCAAGCAAGGTTCCGGAGAAATTCCATCACTTGAAACGCTGGTAGTGTCACTGAAAGTGGCATCTTGGATTGAGTCTGATCTCTCTATGTCATAGAACTCATCTTCAGAATCATCTTCAGTCAAACCAAGTTGATTTGCGGTTTTTGCATCCTGCTCACTTTTCAATGTTTTCTTACTTTTCATAACACGAACACTCATCATTTGCTCAATGGTACCAAGAGATGGTCTAATTTCACCCCATATTTGTATTTTATGAGTCTTTACATTCTTAAGTGGTTGAGGCACCACCTCCTTCTCTGGGATACTTGTCTCCGAGTTGAAACCATCTGAACCAGACCTTGACCCACTTCTCGTGTCATCTTCTTCCTCACCCTTCTCCAACAAAGTTGTTGATTCCCATTCTGAAGCTTCGGCACCTGACGTTGTGTTATCTCCATCTTTTGATAAGCCATTTAAGTGTAGCTGTGCAGAATATGCCTGCCTCTCCAAGAAGTTATTCCACCTGTCTGATCTCTCCTCTTCTTCCTCCTGTGTCACGTAGAATATTCCTTAAGACAGCATTCATAATATAAATCTTTGTTTTCTTTGACCGAAGAAAAACTGAAATCTCATTTCTATTAATACATACCTTGAAGATATTAGCATACTCTTGATATCTCTTCAAATGTTGAGGTCTCACTACGAACCCATAAGTATCCCTGTTAACAATAACGAGTATGAACTTTTTTAAATCAAATGCACCCCAAATTTTCTATGATTCTTCGTAACTGCATTACAACTAAATCGCCTAAAAAGTTAAGAACATGCAACTATCCCCAAAATTCATGTGTGGGAACAAAAATGGTGATGTCTTGGTCATATTAACACATGATACTCTAGAATATTTAACAACAACATACTCAAAAGCTCTCGACAATCGACATTGCCTCCGTAATTGCTCAAATTCCAAATACACCACAACATCCAACCCATTTAACTACTCATCTACATATTTTCAGGCCGCAGACAATACAAGGGCTACAACAAGAGGCAGATGCCGATACACACACAAAAGGCATTTTTGGTAATTAACAACCAATCCTCAGAATAAGAAGGAGGTTACCTCTAATGCTCAATGTAGTTCCATATTCCTTGGAACCTAATTTTTTTTAAGCTCAATCCACCTCAAACAGAAACCAAACTAACACATATAATTTGAGATAAGTAGAGAAACATCCATCTAATCCGGCTTAATTTCTTCAAAACTTAACTAATTAACCTTCTTCAAACCCAAAAAAATCAGTACAAATTTACATGAATTTCAACTCCAGAAACAAGATTGGACACAAATGCTACTTCCAATGAAACCAAATAAGAAAAACGAAACACAAAATTAAGATATCTCCAACTATTTTCAGAGTTGTTGAGTAAATAAATTTTAGTTACCTCTTATGCTCAATGGAGTGAAAAGCCAAACTCTTCATCTTCTCCTTCATTATCAGTTGAGAGTTCAGACAAAGAGGAGAAGATTGATTTCAGTTCTTCAAATGTATTATAGTTAAACTCCACCTTGATTTCTCCAACTGAATTTTCTTTTTTCCATCTATTTTCTTGATTTTCTGTCTCTCTCTCTACCGTCATAAATAAATCTCCACTACACTTGTAAATGCACATGCAACTGCGTAAATTTGTATACTCTATCTTTACTTAACACTGGACTCGATGGATGACTTACGTGGTGAGTTTTCATTGGGTATGTAGTTATAATGAGCTGTCTTGAAGTGCGAAAGAAACTAATGAAGTTAAGACAACTGGATGTAAGTAGTTTAATAAATAATTTAGAGTCGTATATTATCAGGGAGGAGACCAAGGTAAGATACTATTGAGATGTACTGAATCTAGGGAGTATATGTATTCGGATCTTTTTTTATTATTGATTTGATTTGATATGCGTAGGAGTTAGGTAAATATGTGGAAATTTGACACCAGGAATACGTAATCAAAATAATCAAAATAGGTGACAATTTGGTTGATTTTTGTTTGGAATTTGTTAGGAGAAAATTGATAATTTCTATATGCGGGTGACAATTACAACCACATTTTGGATTCTAGTTTTTGTAGTAAAAGATTACTTGGTGGCGCACACTAAATTGGGTTATGCACAGTGATTCAGATTTTGGGTGTAAATATTTGAGCACTTTTGAATGCGAGACAATGGCAGCAGATTAAAATCGGGACATTGATGTTTTTGTCTTTAGCTTTAACTTTAACATGTCCGTCTTTTAACCCCTGGTCCATGAGTTATTATTGTGGTCCATGTTTAAAAACTGTTCGTTATAGTGCCATAATCCAAAAATGAAGCCATTACCGATTGAGAATTACAGTGGTGGGGTGGTGGCTCGAGAGCTCAAAAGAAAACATTGTGAGCCAAGTGCAGTGCTGATGTAAAAAAAGGTTTGTTACTTTTTTATGTTTGTGGTTGCTTTAGACTTTATTTATGTCTAGGTGGGTGGGAGTTGGTTATGCTGAATGAATGAGTGAATTCTCTTTACATTTGGTCTTATTGTCGGTGTACATCACCACTGCACTCCAACCTCCGTTTGGACGAATTTTTATCACCCTGTTTCTTCTATAGATTGACTGATTCCCACCTTCTAAAAAAAACAAAAAAAGTGTTAACATGTCCAATTCAGTAGACATTACCAACCCAGTTGTGGATATTGAAAGCATTTTCTAGTGTCATGTAAAAGGTCTAGGATGTTGTTACCTAGCAAAAATACCAACAACAAAAGTTTATCATTATTTTTTCCTTGGAAAATCCCAACTGTCACTCAAAATTTACTTTGTGATCTAGTATATTTTCCGTGGTTTGAAATTTGTTAAGTAGCTTAGAAACGGAAACACAAATAGGAGAAATTAATAGGGAGAGGAACTGAATCGGACGACTAACTCAGTGAATTTTTTTCAGATCTATTTCTATTTTTTTTTAAATTTCAATAGGAATTTCAGGTATTTTTTCGTGTTATTCTCCATCCGATGATTGTTGGTTCTGATTTATGTTTTCATGGTAGTAATTTCTAAAAAAATAAATAATTGTGGAATAAATAAGATGTTAGATTTGGGTTCTTGTTCTTCTGGCGATAACACAAAAGAATGTCCATCAATGGTTTTTCCTGATGACATTTTTGAAGAAGGTTTACATCCATGAAAGTTTTCATTAATTGGAAGGTTAGATTTACAGAAAATCAAATTTGTTGATGTTGCAGTAATATTGAGACAACAATGGATATTGGTGGGATATTGTAAACTTGTTCCTTTAGGAAAAGGTTTCTTTACTATCAAATTAGATAATGAAACAGATAGAAGGTATATTAGGGCTGGTTCATGGGAGGTACTTAATCAATTTTTAAGAGTGAGAAATTGGGTTTCTAATTTTCGACCGCAGAATCAGAAAAGTTCAAAAGCACTTGTATGGGTAAGATTTCCTGGATTAGGTCTGGAATTCTGGAAGGAAAATATTTTGTTTACAATTTGTTATGAAATTGGAAAACCTATCAAGGTTGATGATGCAGCCTGAAGTGTGAATTTTGGTATTATGCTAATGTATTGGTTGATGTGGATTTTTCTCAACCAATTCCACAAAAGATTTGGATCAAAACCAAGTTTGGTGGTTTCCACCAGAACATTTCCATTCATGATTGTCCCAAATTTTGTGACAATTGCAAAATTGTTGGTCATTTGGTGGCTGAGTGTAAAGCAAAGAAAAATAAAAATAATGCTCAGGTTAATGATGATAATGTTGATGATCAAAAACAAGTAAAAGGAAAAAGACTTTTATTCAAAAATCAACTCCATTTGATAGAGAAGATTCATGTTGGTTCACAAGTAAATACCATTGGAGAAGTTTTGGTGACAACTTCAGGTAGATTCAGTCCATTGGAGATGAGGAAGGTGAAGTTGAATCACAGGATAATAAAGAGGGATCTGAAATAATTTTAGAAGCTATTAAATTAATCAAGATTGCTGAAGATAATTCCTTACAGAACATTAAAGTCAAATTTATTAATGGAAGCACAGAAAAAATAACAGATAAAACAGTTTCAGTTACTTCGTGGGAAAAAATTGTGGAGAAGGAAATGGTGACACCTTCAACTTATAAGGGGAATGGTTCTTCTTCTTCTAAAGTACTACAACCTGTTTCAACTCCTAAGGTCAGTAAACCTGTTCCAGTTACTAATAAGTATAATTTTAGGAAAAATCTTGGGAAAGGAGGTACCAAAAACCTCAAATCCAAACCATAAAAATCTTTTTTTTGGAATACTAGGGGCCTGGGAAGGAGAAGGGCCCAAGACAAGTTATGGTCTTTAATTCATAATTTAATCCAACTTTGGTTTGGATTGTTGAACCTAAAGTAGTTTGTAGTCCTTCTTTTTGTAATAAATTGAATTTACCTGGAATTCAAAGTACGGTAATTCATAATTATTTTTCTAACAATAAAGGTAACATTTCGTTATTTTAGATTTCTTCTATTGCTGCCCCTTCTGTCATCTCTATGTCTAGTCAGATGATAATTGTGAGTGTAGGAGGAGCTCTGATTTCTGGGGTTCGTGCCCATGTGGATATGGTACAAAAAAGGTTTTTGTGGTTTGAGATGGAACTTATTAGTGACATGAAGCAACCCTGGATTGTTTTGGGGGATTTTAATGCAGTAATTTCTGAGGATGAAAAGGTGAGAGGTAAAAAACCTAAAAGGAGAGTCATGCTTGATTTTGCTAATTGTTTAGATAAATGTGAATTAATTCAAGCACCAAAAACTAGATTACAATATGCTTGGTCAAATTGTCAACATGGTGCAAAGAGAATACTCTGTAATTTGGATAAAGTAGTCTTCAACTTGAAATGGTTATAGATTTATAGTGATTGGGGTTACAAAGTGGGTTTTAAGAGTGGTTTATGATCATTCTCCTCTCTTGGGAGGTAGTATTAATATACCAAAACCTAAAAATGCACCATAAAGGTTTCAGAAAATGTGGATTTCTCATCCAGGATTTATGCAAGTTATGGAGGATAGTTGGAAAGAGATAGTAATTGGTGATCCTGCTTTTGTGTGGTTACAAAAATTGAAAAGATTGAAAAAAAAATTAAAATGGTGGAATTGGAATTTTTTTGGAGATGTGAAGGTGAAAATTAGGGAAACAGAGGAGAGGGTTAAAACAACAATGCTTAGTTCTGATGGTGCTCCTGCAGATGAATTTTCTTTTGCAAATTTAGTTGAAGCTTAGAATGAGTATAATAGTAGGGAAGTTCAATATAATACTTTATTAAGGAAAAAATCAAGAATTAAATGGATCAAAGAGGGATATGCTAATACTAAATTCTTCCATACCAATATAAGAATCAGGCAGACAAGAAATTTGATTAGTGAGATGGAAGATGATAATGGAAACCTAATTTCTGATCAATCTAAAATTGTTGATCTGTTAGTACAACATTTTGAGCACAAGTTTGCATACAGGGAGGTAAATGTTATGGAGTCTTTGGTTGAGGTAATACTAGAAATTATCACTATAGAGGATCAAATTAAATTGGATATCATTCCTGAAGAAGAAAAGATTAAATCTGTTAGTTTTGACATGGATCCTGAGAGTGCTCCAGGTCCAGATAGTTATTCTTGGATATTTTACAGAACTTGTTGGGAAATAATAAAACATGGTTTAGTGGAAGCTGTCAAGTTTTGTTGGAAGAGAAGATTTACCCCTAATGGTTTAAATTCTAATTTTCTAATACTTATACCAAAAGTTCAAGGTGCTAAAGGCAAGCCAATTTAGACCAATTGGTTCAAGTAATGTGTGCTTCAAAATCTTTAATAAGATCAAAACTTCTAGAATGAATGGATTGATGTCTAAAGCGATTTCTCCTCAACAAGTAGGTTTCATCAATGGGAGACATATTCAGGAACAAGTTCTCTTGGCTTCAGAGATGGTAAATGAAATGAAGGTGAAAAGAAGGGGTGGGAATGTTGGCTTAAAACTGGATATTTCACAAGCTTATGATACTGTCAGCTGGGATTTTTTGTTTTTAGTGATGTAAAAGTATGGGTTCTCTAAAAAATGGTGTGATTGGTTAATAATTTTGTTTCAATATGCTAAAATCTCAGTAATGGTTAATGGTGGTCCTTGTGGTTTTTTCTAGGTTAAAAGAGTACTTAGACAGGGTGATCCACTCTCTCTTATTCTTTTTGTTTTGATGGAAGAAGTGTTGGGCAGATGTTTATCTAATTTCATAGAAAAATAGAAGATCCAATCAATGGTTATAAGGAAAGGGATTTATCCTTCTCATTTGTTATTTGCATATGATGTCTTTATCTTTTGTAATGGAGCTAGGAACAATCTGGAAAATTTGAATAACCTCTTAAAATATTACCAACAAAGTTCAGGGAAAGGTATTAACAGAACCAAGAGCAAATGTTTTGTTGATGGGACCACTATAAGCAGGAAAATACAAATTGCTAATCTTCTTCAGACTGATTTATCAAGCTTTCTTGATAAGTATCTTGGAGTTATTCTAATGCATGGGAGAGTTAAAGCTTCAACATTTTGGTCAATGGTAACTATGCTGCAAAATAAACTTGTTGCTTAGAAAGGTAAGTTACTATCCTTCCAAGATAGATTAGTTTTAGTTAAAATTGTTATTTGTAGCATTCCCATTTATAACATGTCAATATATAAATGGCCTGCTTCAGTCATTAAAAGCTGTGAGAAATTAGAATTTCCTATGGTCTGAGGATAGTGAAAATAAGAAATTTGCTACTTTGGCTTGGAGGAAGGTGTGCACCCCATATAATGAAGGTGGTCTGGGAATCATAAGATTGGAAATTATAAATAAAACAATGCTTATGAAGATGATGTAGAATATGCTGCAGTCTAAAGAAGATTGGGCAATTTTTTTGCTGGCAAGTACAAGGATAAAAATGGTCAATGGACTACTAAATGGAAAAATTATTCAGTCTTGCCTGGTTTAAAATGGCCTTGGTTAGCTTTAAAAGATGATGTGAGATGGTGTATTGGAGATAGAGCTGAAATTTCGGTTTGGTTTGATATTTGGATCGGTGACTCTCCTCTTATTGGCCATTTTGGCTTTGCTGAATATGTGAAGGAAAATACTCATTTGAAGGTTAAAAATCTTATTCATAATGGGAAGTGCCAAATTCCAAGTAGGTTAAAATTTTTCTTCATGAATAAAGAGTTACCTGGAATAAATGGGGGCACAAATAAGAGAATGTGGATTAGTGACATGAAAGGAAATCTTACAATTTTTTTTGTTGTAGAAAAAATTAGATCCAAAGAACCAGTATTAAATTGGCCTTCACAAATATGGAAGTCCTTTTTACATCCTAGTATTTCAAGTAATGTGTGGAAGATACAACATGGGGTTTATATTGATGATGAGAAAATAATTCAAAAAGGATTCAATATGGTCTCAAAATGTTGTATATGTGGAGTGGAACAAGATTCAATGGTTCACTTGTTATGGTTCTGCAGATTCAGTATTGGTATATGGTCTTAGTTGGGTGGTATCTTTGGCTTTGCAAATCCTACTTCTTTGCAAGATGTGCTGAAAAGAGCTAAATTAAAAGCCCAATTATCAAAGAAATTTGGATGACTGCTGCTCTTGCTACTATGAGAGAGTTTTGGTTCCAAAATAATAAATTGATGTTTGAAAATGTTGGTCCTTGTGAACTCCAGTTTAAGAAGAGAATCTGGTAGTGGTTCATGAAGGAGGTTTTAGAATGAAGGGAACAAGATGGGATCAGGATTATGATGCTCAAATAATAAACTTTTTCAACTTGGGTACAAGGAGTACCAAATATAGAGCTATCATAGAATGTTATTGGTTTGCTCCTAAAGAGGGATATCTTCTTTTCTGTTGTGATGGTTCTGCTTTTGGGAATCCTGGAAATGCTAGATTTTTGGAATAATAGCTAGAGACAATTCTTATCAGGTAGTGGGAACAATGTCAGGTGGAATTGAGATAACAACTAATTATATTGCTGAGATAATAGTTGTAGTCTCTGCTATTGAACGGGCTAGTGTGTCGGGTAAAGATAAAATTATAATTAGTTCTGACTCCAAGTCAGTCATAAGAGATTTTAGAAGCAATAATATCCCACGGTTCATATATTCCAGATGGACTCAAGCTTGCAGGAGATTGAGAAAATGTCACTACATACATAGCTACAGGGAATTGAACTTCTCTGCAGACAATTTGGTAAAAAAAATGATCAACTTTAGAAGCTGGTGAAAGAATAACTCACACAGGAAGGCCCCGATTTTTCATCGCATTGAAATGCCTGGCGTGGCATATTATAGGTTTTGCAAGTAATTTTTATTTTCCCCTTTTTTTTTCTTTGTTTTTTTTTATTTAATCCATGTATAAAACTTCTTTAGTTTGTCAATTAATATAAATCATGTGATTGAGAAAAAAATAGTAGCTTAGAAACTACCCTACGATACGTCATCTGAATCATAACTCCGAAGAAAAGAAAAAAAAATTGGGTAATAATCAGCCACTGATATCTTAAATTCGTACCATCTTCCAAAATTTACCACGATATCCCGAACATGTGACTTATAATGTGCTTAGAGTAATTCCAGTGGGAATTGGTATAAAAGTTGATTGGTCAAGCCACGTGAATGGGCAAACTCGATTTTCGGCAGTGGAGAATTGGTAAAAAGACTCAAACTAAACCGATCGATGCAAGCTCAGGCGCTCGGCCCAGGTTGAGATGAGCCTCGGCGCAACTTGAGACAAGACTCATCTCAACCTGGGCCGAGCGGCTCAACATGCCTCGACAACGGTCGAGTCTCAATAGATATATCCAACGGCTCTCATCTCTCTCCCTATAAATTCAACCAATTTCAACTCCAAAATCACACCTTTCACTCAAAAATTCTTCTACTTTCACTTAAATCTTAATCTTTCCATCTCAAACTCTTGATCTCAACTTCTGTTAAAAAAAATCAGAAAAAATAACGGCCAGTTCGTCACAAACACAAAATACTGAATCAGAAAAGGGTTCAAAAAAGCCTCGGTCCAAGGTTTAATCTCCTATAAGATAAAGATATTTGTAGAGGATAAGTATTATGTACGCTTGATGTTGTCAATGGTGTTAGTCAACAACATGCAACGCTTTGGAAGAAACAAAATTTGACGAGAGGAGACTGGGAATCCAAATAAACGTGACTTCTCCGGGTTATCAGGTCGTTTTCATATAATCAGCAAAGACATGAGTGTTCGGGTAGCTATGATGATGCAAGTGAATCGCCAAAAAGGAAGCGGTGATACTGAAGCCGATGTAGTAAGTTATTTGCATTTCAAATTGTTTAATTGATTTTTAAAACTTTTTATATTATAAATAACTAATTTTTAAATGTTGAAACTGCAGATGTAAAAGCTCGAGAGGCATGGAAACTCAAACATGGTTCGGGTTTCAAACACGAAGAATGTTTCCACATCCTCAAAGTTCTGAACCGATTTAGCCCCAAACTGTTGAACGGATATCAAGTACCAAAGCAATCCCCTTACGAGACTCCAAACATTTCTCAAGGGTCTTCGTCTAATTATTCTTCACCAGAAACAACCTCAACCCCACAACAGGCTAATATTAATCTTAATGTTAATCGAAATACAGAAAGATATGATGGACCAGGCAACAAAAAATATAAAAGGATCAGAAATGCGGCTCAAGAAGCAACTGAATCTTCAACTTCATACGTCAACTTTCAAGAACTTTTTGAAAAACAAGAAAAGACTGATATTGGTAAAATGGTATAACGTAAGAAAATGGATGCAAAAATTATGAAAAGTCGAAAGGCACTTGAACATAATCTTTTTAATGCTCACATGAGAGGAATCTTGGGAATGGACACGTCAAAGATGAATTAGACACAACTGCGAATCTGGCAAGAAGAAATGAAAAAAATTGAAGCACAAAAGGCACAACAACGTCCAGACTCAATTGACGTTGATTCTGATGACGAGGAAAATGAGGATAACAATAATGCCATTGTTCCACTGGATTAGTTTTAGTTTTAAATTGTGGATGTAATCCTTTGTTTTGAACTCAATTTAAGCCTTAATTCCAATTTCAATTTCAACGTTGTTTTTTCACCAATTTGATCCTTAATTCCAATTTCAATGTTTGATCCTTAAATTACACAAAATGGTTGACTACAGTTTTGCAAAACATTTTGAGATTTTCGTATGATGTTATTTTTTCCATACGACAGTACTCATCACAGGCATCCGTCGGCACACCATAACCTAGAATCTTT
The DNA here is from genome assembly GCA_023531435.1 of Papaver californicum. Lineage (NCBI taxonomy): Eukaryota > Viridiplantae > Streptophyta > Magnoliopsida > Ranunculales > Papaveraceae > Papaver > Papaver californicum. The sequence continues at coordinate 904,716 of JAJJMC010021118.1, read as the reverse complement.
AGGGCTGCAATGACCTTTTGTTCAGGACTATGTCCTCGTATGTTTAGTGTATCAAATTGATATTTGAATTTAGGGTTACCCGACAAAGCTCTCCAATAATCCGCATGACCAAGTGTTGTGGCATGCGGAAACGACGTTGAAAATCTTCATCAGAGTACACACTTATATTAATAAAATAATCACACATCATTTGTTGATGTCCTTCCTCTCGATATCTCCGTGTCCATTTTCTTGTCAATGCGGCTCTTGGTTCTGGATCTTGCATTATTTGATCCAAGTATAATTGTATCATATGGTTGGTCATCCTTCTCTCATCGTCTGAATCTTCATCCATTTGATCAATCTGTAGCATAATTCCTTGAGCTTGTTGGAGCCATAGTTCCCCTATCATTTGTGCTTCTTCATTTTCTACTTCAGGACCCATAAGTTAAGATCAAGAGTTTAAGATTGAATTGAAAATAAAATAATTTTTGAGTGAGAATGTGTGATTTTGGAGTTGAAATTCGTTGAATCTATAGAGAGAGAAATGAGAACTGTTGGATGAGAGACGTTGAAATTCGACCATTGTCGAATCAACCTGAGCCGCTCGGCCTAGCCTGGGCCGAGCGGCTCAGGTTGATTCGTTCGTCTCATTTTGAATCGATCGATTCAAATTGAGCCTCAATTGGAAAACTCTCCCAAATACCTTTATCAAGTCATTTTTTTGATTTTCACATCCCACTGTAGGAGAATAATTGACAAATTATCCATTATACCCACCTTAAAATCTGGCTCGCGACCTAATTTATCCATAACCCCAAAAAGGGATATAACTGGAAATACGATCCAAAATCTAATCAACGTTTGCATTGTGAGTTAAAGTTATTTTGTAATCCAATATTTGTCATTAAGTTCCAAAGTTTACCCCTAGACCATATTTTTTTTGAGACCGAAACCCTCGTATAAAAAAATTGACATGTGACCTAAAGTCTACCTTACACCTAAGATTTGCCTTGAGATCCAATTTTATTTTTGTCCCCTCAAAATCGACATGTGAATCAAAATGTACACCTCAAAAAAAATATTATCCCCATCTAAAATCTATCATTGCTATTTAAAGAAGCCTAATATAGGGGCTCCAAATCTGATTGAGGGGGTCCTCTAATAAGACGAAATAGGGACATTATGAAGTAAAACTCAAAAACCCCTTATCCATAATATTTTCACAATACCCAAACCATCCCTGATTAGTAATCTTAATTACATTTATTAGTTAAGATTAATTTAAGCTAATTATTATTAATTAAACATAATCTTTTACTTAATCCATTGATTTGAATTTTTTTTTTTTTTGAATTTGTGTTTGGTGGGAAGAAAAACTAGATGAAATTCGAAAATTTTGTTTCGTCTTTTTTCAACCCTAGATTTTGATTCAATAAACCAAAGTAGCATTGAGGATACCTCTAATTTATACTCTTGATCTCTTTATGGCTCAAATTTGATGAAATCACGCTTTTAAAGATTCAAATTTTGTTGTTCATAGAAATTTACGGTTGGGTTTCATGTCGAACCCAACCATAACCATAAGAACACCGAAGAACACCATTTTTGCCTAGATTTACGGTTGGGTTTTCAACAAAACCCAACCGTAAATCAAAGAACAATAATGAACACCATCTTTTTCCCACAGTTACGGTTGGGTTTTAAACCAGACCCAACCGTAAGTAGAAGAAAAATAATGAACACCATTTTTTCCCATATTTACGGTTGGGTTTTCAACCAGACCCAACCGTAAGTAGAAGAAAATGATGAACACCATTTTTCCCATAGTTACGGTTGGAATTTAAAGGAAAAACCAACCGTAACTCATCCTTTTGAGAATTGATTTTTTTGGTTAAATTTGAGCTTTAAAAATCAAAATTTTGAAATAATTAAATCATTTTTACTAGATTGAAGGTAAATTGGGTGTTTGAAACAAAGAAAAAACGAAAAACACACAAATTAGATAATCCAAGTTTGTGTTATCCAGTAGAATTTACGGTTGGGTTTCGGCTTATAACCCAACCGTAACATATTCTGTTAATTTTTGTTCCAATTTCAACACAGAATTACGGTTGGGTTTTGCCTTAAAACCCAACCGTAGCCAGTAGAATTTACGTATGGGTTTTGGCTTATAACCCAACCGTAACATATTCTGTAATTTTTGTTGCAATTTCAAAACTGAATTACGGTTGGGTTTTCTCTTAGAACCCAACCGTAACAAAGTTTTAGAGTTTGTACAAATTATATTACGGTTGGGTTTAGTTATCGGACCCAACCGTAAATGATCCTGTTAATTTTTTTTTGATTTTCAATATACTCCAAATTGGGTTTAAAACACACCTTTTTAACTTATTCATTCTATTGTAATAGCTTTAAAGTAGTACATTAAAGGAAAAAACAAAGGAAACGAAATACAATAGACCATTGCATGATTACACTTAAACACTTAAAGATAATGGCGATAATCAAACACCCGACTTGTTTCCATAGTACGATAGCAATATGTATGCTTGAACTCCTCCCCATATTTGATTCTATATTGCTCCATAGCCAACACATGCTGAAAAAAACAAATCAATTATAAGTTTGAATTTTAGAAATCTCTTTTTAATTAACGATTTATTAATCGACAAACTTACTCTTTCCACACCGTTCTCGTAGGGATTTTCTACGAATATCATTTGCATTTCCAGTTTTAAGTTGTTCATTTGTCGATACAACGTCTCAAACCGTCTCTTGATGGCTCTCCACGTCCTATGATTTACATTCCCCTCTAATGCCACAAACATTCGAAATACACGCTTCCACCATTCTTCGGTATCTTGACCCTCATGCCAATCTTCTTGTGAAACAACGTTGTTATTGTTTTTATCGAAAGCTCTATCGTAAGCATGCTCTACCATCGTATGCCATGCTCGAACAATTGCAACATCTTCATCATTCGTGTATGTATTTACCATTTTTAGTGGTTGAAAGGTTATGGTGAGAATAATGAAAAAGTCTAGAATTATAATGAGAATGAAAGGGATAGAGAATAATGAGAAAGTGACAAGGAAAGGTTTCCTTTTATAGGGAAAAAGGAACCAACGGCTAGATTTTTGAAATAAAAAATCCGTTGGAATTGTGTACTTTAAGGAAACGGAAATTCAGACATTTTGAGAATCCCGTAGAATTTACGGTTGGGTTTTGAGGTGAAACCCAACCGTAATCTAGTTGAGGTGTTTCCACAATTTTTTTACGATTGGGTTTAGTAATCGAACCCAACCGTAAAATGATTTTTAGAGTGAAATGTGGTTACGCTTGGGTTGAGTCACCGAACCCAACCGTAACTTGTAGTGTTAGTTTTAGTGTATTTTTTTTTTCATATTTTTACGGTTGGATTTTGCCTTGAAACCCAACCGTAAGCTAGTTGTGGTGTTTGTACAATTTTTGTTACGGTTGGGTTTAGTAATCGAACCCAACCGTAAATATGAATTTTTTTAGTATGGATTGTAGTTACGGTTGGGTTGAGTCATGGAAGCCAACCGTAAAAGCAGTTTTTAAGACAAAATTAGTTATGCTTGGGTTTAGTTCATTTTCTTATCAAATACCAGAGTTGTTAAACCTTATTTTTAATATTAAAGGAAGAACTAAAGGAAACGAAATACAGTAGATCATTAGATGATTACACTTAAACACTTAAACACTTAAACACTTAATCATAACGGCGAAACTCAAGATAGAGACTTTGTTCCAAGATACGATAGCAATCTGTATGCTTGAACTCCTTCCCATATTTGATTTTATACTGCGCCCTAGCCATGACATGCTGAAAAAAATAAATCAATTATAAGTTTCATTATTTTAAATATATTTTTAAAGAACGATTTATTAATTGACACACTTACTCTTTCCACATTGGTTTCGTCGGGAAATGCTTCAACTCTCATTTTCATTTCCAGTTTTAGGTTTTCCATTTCTTCATACAACGCCTCAAAGCGTCCCTTGATGGTACTGCACGTCCTCCGATATCTATTCCCGTGTAATGCCACAAACATTTCAAACACACGCTCCCACCAAGAATCGTCCTCCTGATAGTCCATCCAATTTTCAGCTATAACAACGTTTCTATTGTTGTTATAGAAGGCTCTCTCGTAAGCGTGGTCTATCATCGTAACCCACCCTCGAACAATTGCAACATCTTCATCATTCGTGTATCAAACCATTTTTAATGGTTGAAAGGGTATGGTGAGAATGAGTTGGAAAGTCTAGAATTATAATGAGAATGAAAGGGATAGAGAATAATGAGAAAGTAAAAATGAAAGTTTTCCTTTTATAGGGAAAAATTCCCAACGGCTAGATTTTCAAATAAAAAAACCGTTGGAATTGTATTTTTTTTGTCACTATTCAGGGATAATTTACGGTTGGGTTTTGTAATGAAACCCAACCGTAACAAATATGTGGTTGTTGAAAAGTTATATTACGGTTGGGTTTTGGCTTAGAACCCAACCGTAATTTTTAATGTTAGTTTAAGTGCGATGATCATTTACGGTTGGGTTTTGTAATGAAACCTAATCGTAACAAATATGTTATTTTATTGCAAATTATATTACGGTTGGGTTTAATAATCGGACCCAACCGTAAACATAAGTTTTTTTGTGGAAATGAAGTTACGGTTAGGTTGTGTCATCGGACCCAACCGTAAATGATCATCTTCATTTCCTATATTCTTCATTTTTTATGCTTAAATCAGTCTTGTATTTGTTTTATGTTGGTGGGAAAAGTGGAAGAGAGGTAAGAGAGTTTTAACCCAAAATTTTGAAAAACCCAAAATGAGTGATTCTAGTGGCAAATTTGTGGAGGGTGAATCCTTGTATGATTGCCAAACTAAATTCTACATACCCATTGAGGGAGACCCAACTATGTATGATTATTTGGATGGTAAAGAGGTTTTAAGTGTAAGTTGTGATACTGAAACTAAACCAAATGGAGAAAGTAGTCGTCAAAGTGAAGATTCAACTGCTGAGAATAGTCAGCTATCATTCTAACTTAAACTCTTTTTCATTTTTTGCTGATATTTAAGGAAATGAGGTGCATAATAGTGTTTTTTTTTTGTTACACCATCATGGTTACGGTTGGGTTTTCTTGAGAAACCCAACCGTAACTATACATTTGTGTTTCTGAAAAGTAGAGTTTCACAGTTTTACGGTTGGGTGGTTACCACAAACCCAACCGTAACTAATTACGTGCATGGGTCTTTACTGCACTTGTTACGATTGGGTTTTACTCTTTAACCTAACCGTAAGATTGGTTTGGCTTTTTCTTGTTGTATTACGGTTGGGTCCGTCGATTCTACGGTTGGGTCTGACGCTTTTACGGTTGGGTCTGACGCTTCTAACCCAACCGTAAACTTATTGGTTTTAGTGTTTTGTCTGAGCTTGGCCTTGATCTCTTTTGTTCAGCTCGCGATTGTACCTCAACCAATGTATGATCAGCCTCCTCCAAATATTGAAACTATAGATACTACGGATCACTATTTGAACGACCTGGTAGGTTATAGATAAGTTGTTAATCCCTTTCGACAATTGTCATAATGCCATTTTTTTTCTCCTAATTTTCTGTTCTTGGACCATGTAGACATGGGATAAAAAAGATGATGCAAAGAAGTGGGCTACAAAACATGGGAAACTCATCATGTGTGTGATTGTTTATAACAACCAACAAAAACAAAACCGCTTTCAAATGGTTTGTGAGTGTAGTGGACAATACACAAGACATGCAAAGAAGGGTACTGAGTATGTACCAAAGACGAAGATCAAGCGAAAAACTTACACTAAGAAGACGGGATGTCCTTTCAAGCTTCAATTTCGTAAGAACAACGAGAATATGTGGTTCTTGTCTACAGTTGTATGCGGTCGTCACAACCACCTACCACCAGAGACTTTGTTAACGCATCCTTTTATGGCCCGGCTTACCAAGGAAGAAAAGTTCATCATAGACGATATGAAGGATAAGCGTTTGAAACCCAGTGATATACTCGGGCACTTGAAGAAAATAAACTCAAATAATGTGTCTACGTTGGAGACAATCTACAACGCCAAAGCCAAGTTGAAGCGTGAGAAATGGGAAGAAAGGGACCCGATCCAACAACTTTTGTACTTGGGGGAGACGAAAAACTACACCATGTTTCACGAAGAAGATGAGAATAAAGAAATTAAGCATATTATATTGGCTCATCCCGAGTTTATAAAGTTAGCACGGTGCTCCCATCAAGTGCTTATGATGGATTGCACGTACTCAACTATTTCACTTATAAACCAGAAGTGTAACGGCTATATTTTGAAAAATGGGTCGTATAAGGTTTGAACGGCTCTATTTGAAAACCCCCAAAAAAAAATCAAAAACGACCCAAAACTTTCCTCAAATGGAATTTACGGTTGGGTTTTGGCTGAACACCCAACCGTAATATCCTTGGAAAATTATGTGTTAAGGTCATATATT
>JAJJMC010021118.1:836994-898205 GCA_023531435.1 Papaver californicum | reverse complement strand
AGTTATCCAGTAGAATTTACGGTTGGGTTTTGGCTGAAAACCCAACCATAATATCCTTGAAAAATTATGTGTTGAGGTCATTTATTTACGGTTGGGTTTTCAGCCAAAACCCAACCGTAAAATTATTCTTTCAGATTTACCGTAAAACTGTAGTATAAAAATGTGACATATTTACGGTTGGGTTTTGGAAAAAACCCAACCGTAAACCTGTCACATTTTTCATTTTGCCAGTTTTACGTTTGGGTTTTGCCTGGAAACCCAACCGTAACACTAATGTGTCTGGGTATTTTTACCGGGATTTCCCAATGCATGGTTTCCTACTTCAAATAACTGGAAAATAAATTTTAAGTTTAATTGTTATAATTCACGTGCAAGTTAAATTCAAACTTCAAATCCAACTTCACATTAAAGGTACAAGTAATTCACACATACAAAAGAAAACCATAGACATAGAGTTAGGGAGAAGGAGGAGGGGTAGGTCGATGACTTTGACGAGCTCTTTTTTTGCTCATAACATTACGATGAGCAGCACCGCCACGAGTACGAGCTCCAGCACGACCGCCTCGAGTACGAGCACCACGTTGCGCATCCCCGACTTTATCATGTGTCTCTTCATCCGATGCTTGGGGCTCTCTTCTAGTAGTACTCGCATCTGTAGTCGCGCCTCTTTTACCGGGTCTACTCCTCTTTAAAATCCGCTGCACATCCTCAACTTCATGATGAAGCTCCCTAATCAAAGCTTGGAGTTGTTCAGGCGTCCTCACATCAATTGTGCTTAGGCATGGATTAATAGAGTCCGCCAATGCAACGACTTTCTTTTTCTATTCACATATGAAAATAAAAGTAGGATGAGTGTTTAGTAATAAATCTTAAAAATATTACGTACCAAATTGAAATATGCTTTCTTCCAGAAACCATCTTCTGTGTTGATTGCCAGAGTCTCAGGATCATTGTTGATGATAGTTGGATGACCAAAATGGCGATACCAATCCAAGTAATCTTCTGCAGCCTCTTTTGTGCCCGGAAAGGGAGTTAACTCATTCCTTTGGACTTGGTATTTCGGATCATTGCGGTTATTCCAAACCGCGACTGAAGGCGTTGGCTCATAGTTTAGCACGATGTTTGGCCCTTCGATCATCGATCCATTCACACACAATTTAAACATTTCGCGTGTCACCGTTGTTTGGACGTATCCATATTGCCGGAGAGTTCGGCGGGGGTTGGACATCACGTACCCAAACGGATGGTGCAAAGGGCCGTTTTAGCCTGCCACGTCCGACAATTCACGTAAATCCTCAAGATGTCCATCACCCTCTATGCTAATCTTCACATAAGGATCGAAAATAACATCTTCAACCGTGAAAACATCAATTTCTGTTCTCATCTTTGCTATGAGCACTTCTTTATATTTTGCCTGCGTCCTGGTGAAGACGAATTTCTTTCCCGTAGGTCCAGTAACATCAACGCTCGTTTGAGGAGCCAGTCTGGGAAAGTGATCGTATACCCATGCCTATAAAGATAACAAATATTAATATAACAAAATGAGAAAAAAATAAATTAAAGTTAAACATTGAAATTCAAACAATAAATTACCTGAAGCAGGCCGGTATTACCGGCAATCTCAGTTCCCCTAACCCTCGAAGCTTTTCGAAGGTTAGCAAGTAGGTAGGCCAGGGTGGCAGTTCCCCACGAGTACTGATGGGTCATCCCGAGATCACCTTGAAACCATTGTAGATACTGGACGTTGACCCTGTTGCCCGAGTTGTCACCAAAGAAGATGGTGTCGAGCATATATATCAGATAAGCTCTAGATGTCGAATAGCTCTGGTGTCATCTATGACGACCCCATCCATTTCCAACTTTGCGGTCCCTCTAAACTTCTCCCTTAGTGACCGTAGCAATATTTTCTTGCTCATAGCTTGACCTTTCTTCGTTGGCATCCCCGGTTTATCTCCACTGACCAATTTAAATTCAGATTCAGCTTCGGTCTTATCCTATCCAAGTGTATCTTTGACAAGTGCATAAATATCACTCGATGACATGTTGTTGTCAAAACCCTCAAACACAGATTTACCTTCCACCTCCAGCCCAAGAATTGATTGGACATCATCCGGCGTTATAGTCATCTCGCCGAATGGGAGATGAAACGTATCGGTTTCAGGCCAATAACGTTCCCTGAAGGCTGCGCAGATGACATTGTCATACTCCCATATTGAATTGGTAATTCCGGAAGCTAACTCGGTACCATTTACAAGAATTTGTACGTCCGTACATTCATCAGTTAAGGGCCAATGTTGAGCCCTTTGACGAACCAATTTCTTGATCGCCTGTGTATGATCCTACAAAGAATAAAAACAAATTTGTTTTACTTACAAAAGTTAACAAACCAAAATTTAACAGAATAAGAGAAGTGATTAGAATAATACCTTGGTCGCTGCAACTTTGGCAGCCCATGAATGGGGATAACCAAATAATATTGCAGATTTGTCTGGGGCCTCACCCCATCCTCCATTCCTCCTCTTAGGCCACAATTGAGGTTCGGCCTTTTCTTTCGGAATTTCTTTGGCAACCCTTTTCTTTGCCTTTTCTTTTCGAATTTCTTTACCTTTGCCTTGAGGGACATGTTGTTCTCTGTCCCGCTCTTCTTCTTCGTGTTGTTGCTCTTGTGGTGGTTCTCTAATCACAAGAGAACCTCTGGGTGTTGGTAGATCAACCAAGCCTTGAAACACATTATATTCCTCTTCTGCAATTTGAGGAACACTACCACCACCTACCTCAAAAGAGGGATTATGGGTCTTACTCACGCCTCTCTTCTCAACCCCTAAATGCTTTCCGTGGCGAGGGGTTGGAGTGTGAGAAATTGGTGTTAAATTATTACCCCTCTTATTATTCCTACAACACACAAGCAATACAAGTTAGATAATTTCCAAGCAATTCAACTTCAACTAAAAAAAAATTCACTACACAAGATTATTTACGGTTAGGTTTTAACACAAACCCAACCGTAACTCACATGTAGCTGATCTGCACATCATTCTTACGGTTGGGTTTTTCTTAAAACCCAACCGTAAACTTTTAGTACAAAATGTTGTCTATATGTTAACAGTTAGGTTTTAAGAAAAAACCCAACCGTAATACATATGTAGTCTGATGTGCACATAATTTTTACGGTTGGGTTTTTCTTAAAACCCAACCGTAATACTCAAACCAAATTTTTATGGACGCTATTGTTACGGTTGGGATTTTCTCAAAACCCAACCGTAAGTTGTTTTTAAAAAATGATGCAAATTATTTACGGTTGGGTTATCTTTTGAAATCCAACCGTAATATCCTGAACTATTCATCTTCTTCCCTTTGATTTACGGTTGAGTATTGAAAATAACCCAACCGTAATACTCAAGAACATGAAATATTACAGTTGGGTTTTGACACGGACCCAACCGTAATATCAACTGTGTCCAACATTTTTTCCCAAAAACATGATCAAACATGCGAATAAATCAATTACAAGTTCTAAGAATACATGGGTTTTCTACAATACCTTAGATACACCATTGTTGGACTTTCGGTGCTTGATTTTGCTTGTCACTATCGATTTCTTGTTGAATCTCTTGATTAGGTTGAAAGGAGCAGGGTTGATTGCCATCACTACTACCTTTAACGCCTTTAGTATGCTTCTTCATCTCGAATTGTTGAGTTGAGTTTAATCGTCGATGAATTTTGCGGATCGGCGATGAATTGAGGGCGATTACGGTTGGGTTTTGAGAGGTTTCTTTGGTTTTAGTTTTTAAAAGTTATGAATTTTGTTAAAAGAGTTTAGGTTTTAATTGGTATAAGGGTAAAATCGACATTTAACAAAACCCCCTAGGACATCCCTTATCGTAAAATTGGGTCACCTCGGCTCAACTGGGAGCCCCTCAATTGAATTTGGAGCCCCTATATCAGGCTTCTATTTAAAAATCTATTCCATAACCTCGTGACGATAAATAAGCTCCACCACTCCCATGCCCATTAGTTTATGACCCAAAGCTTAATCTCTCATTAGAGAAAAAATGCCTCAAAAAATTTGTGCCTACTTAAAATCAACCTAGTGGCCTTCCCGAAATATGTCATTTTAGGCCATAATTGCTTCATAAGCATAGTGACTTTAATCCACCACCGATCCCCAAAATTTGTTAAGTGATTCGATATTTGCCTTGTGGACAAACTTTGCCTTGTAAACCAAGATCTCCATGTAAACTAAAATTTACTTTGTGGCCCAAAATTTGCACCAACCTTCTTTTCTGAAAAACACATGAGAAACTTTGTAGAAATTTTGTAGTGTGCTATCCGGCCAGAGGTGCAGAATGACGATAAAATGGTATTCCTAGCTTTAGTTATTAGACAAACATTCATGAAAACTTTTACGCTGACACCAGTAACCCTTATAACCGTAACATAACAACGTTATTTATATGATTTCAAAAAAAATAAAGCGACGAGTACTAGAATTTATAGCTTTAGTTCAGATTGTCAATCGATATCGACTTAGGGGGAAACCGGTAATGAGATTGGTGCGAGAGCTTTCAGGGAATGACAAAGATGGAAAAGAAAGAATTTCAAATACGAAGCTTGTTTCCACATCCTTAAGGAAATCCTCATTACTCATTTCAATTATTAATTTCTATGCACTGTTAAGTTGTTTGCATTGTTTTCACTTCCTTTATGTAATGTGTATTTCAAGTAATGGAAAAAAAGATAACTTAATTGAACTAACTAGCTATTTTATTTCAAATAATTACTAACTATTACATCATAATAATGATTAAAAAAATACATCTTAATTATTAAACTAACTTACTAACTATTACATTAATCAAGAAATTGAATCTCATCATCTTCTTCCTCATCTGGGATTTGAGGTTACAATTGTTTTTCTAATGCTTTCCTTTTTAACTAGTCACATTGCAGCTGCCATAAAAACTTTTGATCCTCATTCATTATTGTGGTGTCCATTGAAAGAATCGTACTCATGCCATAATGGATAACAAATTGCTCTTGAAAAAGACGTTTTTTTTTCAACTCCCTATTTGTGACCTTTCGGTCAACGGATATTTGTTTCTCAGATGTCTGTTGGTGAGTCATAAACTCGGTCATGTTAAAATTTTCAGATCCTCCTCCTTTTTGGGATAATTTTCTAGCTAACTTTGTTGATGTTCTTCCTAAACCTTTTCGTTTGTTAGTATTAGCTGCATTGAGATCAAAATTAGGGAGTGGTGGTGGGTTAGTCGGTGAAGAAAATGGTGAACCGGGACTTGAAGATGGTGTAGAGGAACCAACTTCGTATGGTGATCTTAAAGGAACTTGCTGCATATGTGCTAAAAGTGCTGCATTAAATCTGGGCAACTCTTTTAAGATATCATAACAAGTTTCATGTTTAAATGAGGAACCGTTTTTGTGGTGCCATTCCTTCTGACACCTTTTTTCCAGATCCATTGGTGATTCACCAGGTGGTGGATTACGAGCACATTGTTGGACATGAGAAACATATTTGTTCAATGTTTTACCTATTTTTGTGAAGCGAGTACAAAAAGAGTCTGGATCACGTGAATTGATGTTCATGGTTTCCTCTTTACACCCCGCAAATATGTTGCCCCATAAAGTGCTGCCTGTTTGAGAACAACCATTTATGTTATCTTGTGTGCAACGAACATAATTTCTGCAAATGCTTTCATATTCGGTAATTGCAAAACTTGTACCACTAACTTTTTTAGCAGAGCAACCATTTTGCAGCATTTTGTTGAGAGAGTTTTGTTTTAGATTAAAATAAAGAGAATTTTGATTTAGATTAACACAAATGCGTGTGAGAGATTGAGGTGTAGAGAAGCTATGAGTTGAATTGAGTTTGAAATTGGATATTTATAAGAGGTCCATCCAGGACCGTTGGATGAGATAAGCGATAAACGGCATAGTCTCCGACGAGCGATAAAGACTATGCCGTGCAGTGCAAAGCCTCAAATCAGAGCATTTGAGAGGTCATTTTGATCATTTGATAGGTCAATAGTGGCTCAAAATGATCAAATATGATCATTTGAGAGGTGCATAGGAACCAGCCTTATTTGCCATGCAATGACTCCAACTGAACAAAAATCCAAATTGTGACCCAATCTAATTTAAAATTTTTCATTTTCCATATACATTGTAACCCAAATTCTGTAACATAACCCAAATTCTACGGCATATCCCAGAAAAATATCAGGTGACCAAATTTGCCTCGTGACCATGTAATTAATTTCGGATTTTGGTATCGTCTCGGCCGGAACTGGGACACTGGGACAATTTTATCTCGGGGAGATTCTCGGTGAAATCTCGAAGTGTTTATTTTCATATTTGTGCCCGTAATATATATGTTAAATATTTTGCACACTTTACATATGTTATCCTTGTACATATATAAGAAAATAACACTAATTTTTAAGAAATGTAAAAAAATCGAGTTTTTAATGGTTGAATGATTTTTTTGTTACTAAATTTTTATATGTTAAACTTGTCTTGGCGGAATCTCGGCCCATCTCAATAAAATATCGGTTGTCTCGCCGAGTTTTTCGGTCAAATCTCGTCTCGGCAAGATTGGGAAACTCGTCTCGATCATGGACCGAAACCGAGATTTTCGACAGAGATTGCCTACACTGCTCGTGACACAATAATTATTGCATGACCCATAATTTATATTTTAACCTAAAAATGATCGTGAAAACACAAAAATTGTGTTATGATCCAAACTTATTACGAGTCACTAGAACCCGTCACAATGACCCCAAATATGTCATATGACCCAAAATTTAATAAATGATGCACTGTACGCCCAATATTTTTCCTTGTGGTCGTATTTATTATTTAAAATCTTCATTGTTATCCTAAAATTTACCTCATAACCCGAAATCTGTCACTGGCTTTAAAATTGTCACATAATTTAAGGAATGAATTATGGTATGGCATGTGACCCGGGATTTACACTATAACTTAAAAACTGCAACGGTGATGCAAAATTTATCTCAGGATCCAAGATCTATATAACACGATCTATATAACACGATCCAAGGTCATAAGCTTTCCACATGAAACAAAAAATTGTTGGAGATCCAAAATATGTCTCATGGCCTAAAATTTACACAATGACTAAAATTCTAGAATTTCAAATGTTCATTTTACTAAATGAACCAAAATATGCAATCAACCATGACGTGGTCGACCGAACAACAACAAGGTCAAGAAGATGGTCATACAAAATGAAAGTTAGTTATATAGGATTAAGGCAATTGAATTGCCAGTATTAGTGAGACTTGCACATGTTTCGTAATATTTAATTACTTGATGTAAGAATGTACAATTTTTATAATGTGATGGTGGTAACTAAATCTTTATTTTTAATTTTTTTTAGTTCCCGTAATAACGTCTTATCAAAAAAAATTATGAACCGTCCAAAAAATCCACATAAAAACAGCCTATTCACAAACTAATTTTTTCTTTTTGGATCCCACGGCATTTAGATAAAACCCACCATTTATGAGAAAAGGCTCACCATTTCTTTTATTGGGTATATACAGTTTTTGTGTAGTATTTTTGACGATTCGTCTAGCATTACTGATTTCTTATTGTCGTGCAGCCGTATAGGTAATACACCTCACATTTAAGATACTAAATTTCAATCTATTTTCTTTTAAATCCAATCACTACTTTTCAATCCAATCACAAAGTTGTCTCTCAAAAAGATTCATATTTATTACTTTTAAAAGTAAATATCAATTTATTATATTATTACCATTTTTTTCTATTTTTTTTTTCATTAAAAAATATAAAAAAACCACTAAAAATTTACTTTTATTTTTCTATTTATAATAATGACCGTTGATGTTAATGAAAGTATTTATGTTCATATCTTCCAAACACAATTTTTAAAGCTTGTTTTGTTTTCCATCTTGCCCGAGAAAAATTATCTGTTAATAAATAAAAAAGGAGATTCATATCGAAAAGGACTAGCGGTTCGCCGGTACAAAGCACAAACTTAAGTTTATATTTTGGGACTTAAGTTTACATGTTTGCTATGTTTTTTTCGTAATATTTCTGATGGCTAGAGCAGGAATATATACTATTTATATTACAATATTGATATATCCCTGTCATAGGCCTTAATTCTTTTTTTGTGTGTCTTATATATAAATTAATATATAACTCTTCTTCGTCGTTGATCGAAAATAAGACTTTCATTTTACTATTTATGTTACAATATTGATTAAGAAGCTAGTACAATATGAAAACCTCGTCTTCAATGAAGGCCTATGAGAGGGATGAGAGTCGAACTTGCAAACATCCTCGGGAGTAAAGGTGATGGATACCATCGCACTTGTCGGTGGTTCACAACAAAAATGTAACATTTCAATTACAACCAAATTACAGTGGTAAAATCATTTAGTAATATCGTTGACACGAATTTAAAACTTGGCAGTATAAATTTTTTCACCAATTAAAAAAAAACTATTTACAACAAAATGGAGATATTAATAACACGAAAAATATTTTGATATACAAGAGGCAATATTTACACGTCCATCCAAAACGACGTCGACAAATGCGACATGATTGGTGGTTAGACAGCTTTTAACTTACAATGCACCAACCCCCAATTGACGCTACACGTGTTTATACCTTATATGCACATCAAACCAAAAAAATTCACTCCAGTAAAGTAACCCCTAAAATCCAGGAAGTTTAATCATAATTTTATCCTCTACTCTGTAAATTTGGGATCTGGAAAAAAAATTACTACTAGCAACAAAAATCCAAGGGGTGCGCAGGTTAGACAAAATCTTACCGGGCGTTACTAACGTGAGCCCGTTTCTGCTTTGGTGTAAGAATAATATCCACATGGTATATAAATAAAATCGAAAAAAAAAACCCAAAAATAAAATCCTATGTTGTTGTTGGTGGTGGTGGTATAAAGAATGGAGGAGATTCAGAGAACCGCCGGAAGTGAAAAGCGGTGGTAGAGTTTGTTTCAGAGACAGAGAAGGAGAGGGTTTTAGGGTTTGAGTAGGAAACTGGGAGATGCGCCGAGAGACAAGAAAGGTATTAGAAGTATTAGGTATTCAACAAATTAATAATAACAATAACAAAGGGGGTTTGGTTTTGGGTTTCTGTTCTGAGAATAATAATAATAATAATAATAATAATAATATGGGTTTTTCTTCTAATAATAAAAAGAAGAAAGAAGATGATGATCATCAATTCTTGAATAACAATAATAATATCAATCATAAACATGAGAATCATTATCAAGAATTACAAAGAGATGAGGAGGAGATTACCACAATTCTTACATTGCCCACGATCTTGACGCTTGGTCGTGTTGCTGCTGTTCCTCTTCTTGTTAGTAGTAAGTTTTTTTTTCGTCATCAAGATCTGTTTTCTTTTTCTTTTTAATTGGGTTAGAGATTTGGAGTTTGATTGATTGAATTAGGTATGCACGTTTCCATGATATTTGTGTCTAATGTTATACATTTCTAACTTTTGGATGCATACTTATTGATTCTGAGATTTTTTTTCACATATTTTTTTTTCTTGTTGGATTGTTCAAATTCAGATTTTTATTTAATTTTTTTTTTCTTGTTGATTCATCTTTGTTTTTAGGTTATAATATGACGATTGATGAGGGACACTGTTTGAAATTTGAAACCTTAGGAATGCATTGAGATAATTGTTGAGTTTCCTCTCTTTTTAAGTGCGGAAACCTTTTCACAATGCGACATGAATTTAACTCAGGATAAGTGAATTTGCTCGTGGAATTTTAATAAGGGATGAGCAAGAAAATGCTCGACCTTTGTAAAGGAAAAATAGATTAACTTAACTTATTTCAGGAGGCATAAATCCCGTTGTATAACTTTCTTAGGCGACGATGTGGTTGAGGTGTTGAGCTATGTCCCAGCTTCTCGTAACCGCACACCTTTCCTACCTGTATTTGGACATCATAGCTGAATACCAATCTGAAGTATTTTCAATGAAAGCTTAGTGTTATGCAGCTAGTACAAAACTTCTACTATTGCCATGATGAAAGACATGTTATAGAATATTCGTAATTGGCTAATATCTAAGAAAGAGGCAACCTTGAGCCGTTTTCTGCTTCACAGAACTCCTACTATCACAATTATGCCGCTCTTGAACACATGGGACCAGTCAACAAACAAGGAAGGAGTGAAAAAGTAAAATAGATTTTTGGTGTACATGGCTGCAAAGGGATTATAGTTTAATTGACATGTACCACTTTTCATTGTCCTATATATATTGTTTTCCTAAATCCGAGTCTAACATATTACTTCATTCCATCAGCTTTTTACATGAATGGATATTGGGCAACAACGGCTACAACAAGTATATTTATTGTTGCAGCAATTACAGATTGGCTTGATGGATATATTGCTAGAAAGGTAATTCTTCTCATATGGACTGATTCTAATCTTTTAGCCAAATATGTTATGGGTCTTCTGTTTGTTTACTTTGCAGTTGCTAATACAGTAATACTAATTTATAACCTGTGTATTAGATGCGGTTAGGCACAGCATTTGGTGCATTCTTGGATCCTGTTGCTGATAAGGTAGGCATTTTCTTCATCCTTTAATTTTCGTTTTTGCTTGTGGAGTTTTGTGGCTAAGATTTTTTCTCGGCTTTATATGATAGATAAGGAATCCTATCACACAAATAAGTAAAGGAAAGTAGAAATATTAATGAGTTTGGAACCATTTAGGAATTTGCTTTTTAATACAGTCTACGAGTTCTATCTGATTTGATGATTATTGAATGAATGCAGCTTATGGTTGCTGCGACATTGGTGTTATTGTGTACCGGGACTCTGGAAGTTGCCGTGTTTGGTGAAGTGCCATGGTTACTGCCTGTACCCTCTGTTGCTATCATTGGTAGAGAGGTAAACACATACTATTTTAGTGTGCTCTTAATGAAATTTGGTTTCAATGTTCAAAACTTATCTCTTTCTGCATTTTTTGGCTTGAATATAAGCAAGTTGAACATGTTACTGAAGTTCTTGGCAGAGATAGGCCTACACCCATAAGCCTTAGCAGGAACATCTTGTAGTAGGAAGGAAAATATAGAGGACATCCCACATGGACTAAACAAAATTGACGTGGA
This sequence comes from Papaver californicum, assembly GCA_023531435.1. Classification (NCBI taxonomy): domain Eukaryota; kingdom Viridiplantae; phylum Streptophyta; class Magnoliopsida; order Ranunculales; family Papaveraceae; genus Papaver; species Papaver californicum. Next base: position 887,030 of record JAJJMC010021118.1, on the reverse strand, counting down.
TATGCTGCTTTCGCATATAATACAATATTCTTATACATTATATCTGAGAGTTTAGGAAATATGAAGAAACTCAATTGCAACAGTAAAATTCTAAGATTGAAGGTGATTTCGGATCTTCTGTTATGGTAGTTATGCTCTGTAAAGAGAAGACACCCTGGGCTGATTGATGAGGTCAATTTCTGCAAGGAGTATAGTTTTATGACCGTTCATACTTGGATTTCTCCATCTGTTTGCTGTTTTTTCGCCACAAAAATGTGCAATTTAGATGTTCAACGTCAGAACCTTTATACAAGTGTATTAGCTATTTTTCAAGGTCTTTATAGTTTTGAGATCACATGAGCTTGAATCTACCAAAGTTTTGGGAGCACATGAGCTCACTGGCATTTTCCTGTTGCACTTGTTTTTCTACATTGAATAAAATGTCTTATATTTTCTTTTAGCCCATCTTGGTTTGTCGTGATTTCTTAACAGTTTCTTTTTTGTAGATAACAATGTCGGCAGTGAGAGAATGGGCTGCATCTCAGAATAGTAAAGTTGGCAAGGTTAGTTCATCACCTGTAGCCATTTATTCCTTTCATTGGGACATCTCTGAAGTTAATCTTTTGAAAGGGTAAAGACTGAACCTTGAATGTCATTATCATCAGGCTGTTGCTGTCAATAGCTTGGGGAAGTGGAAAACTGCAACCCAAATGACTGCGCTAACGATCCTCTTGGCTGCTCGAGACCGCAGGTCTGAAATCTTGTTATAAATTTCCATTTCCATGTATCCTGGTCAACAGATGAAACATGAAATCAGAGAAACTGTTTGTTCATAAATACTTACATGTTATTCATCTTCTTTCCATTTGTTTGCACAGTCTTGCAGGACCAGGGATTCTTGTTATATTAGGTGTGAGTTTGTTATATATCTCAGCTGGACTTGCTCTGTGGTCATTATTTGTTTACGTGAAGAATATATGGAGAACATTGGTGAAGTAATATTAGAGAGGTGATTACTCCCCCACACTTTGAGTTTGGCTTGGATTAGTCAGCTTACACATTTGAAGAACAAAAGGAAATGCATTTCCATTTCCTGTATTGTTTCTTATCAGAATTAGAGACCCCTTTAGGTGATCCATCCCCATTTTGAGGAGGATGTGTGGGGTTTCTGCAGATAAGTCGCTGCTGAATGAGAAGAAATGTTTTAGAGATACATTAGGGTTGAGATTTGCTTGATAGAAATGTATACATTACTTACTAAATTAATGTAAAATTATCTAGACAGAATTTATTTAGACAGAATTTATTTTTGCCTCTTACCAACCCTTTCAGCTCATAATGGTAACAGATCTAATTTTGGTTGGATCCATAAGTTTTTAACTCCAAAATGTTTAATGCGAGAGTGTCTAACCATAGTGTGGTTCACATTTTAAGGAGTAACAAAAAAGATGATCGACAGAAACAATCATGCCGAATGGATTTGTTAGATGTAGCCTTGGCCTCCACATCACTTCCCATCCCTTTCAAAAATTTGATAAACAACTCTACTGACTGACACGGAATAACAAGGTCAGTTGTGTGGTGTATAGATAAAGGTGAAGACAAGGAGGCCAGTCGTTTGATAGGAGAAGAATTTCTCTAAGACTGCCAGAAGCATGGTTTCAATAAAATTAGGCTCATCTGTGCATCCATTTCACTTCTTCAGCAGAGAATCCTGCTGCTCAGACCTTTGGGTCTAGTTCTGGAGCAGCTCCTGAACCACTAACCACACATAAGCTGACCAACCAGTATTGCTAAAAGTATGAAAGATCAAATTCCTCTCTTTCCATCCATTTGATAACCAAGAAACCAATTCCTGAGCAAATGCAGAAATCCTTTTTCAACTCTCTTCCCCAAATGAAACCATGACAATTCTTTCATAGGAACAACAAATGCCACGGCACGAATTCCCTTTGATGTGTACATTATACAATTCTACATATCTTTTCAAATGTTTATGTTTATGTTCAGCACCTAACAATTACAAGTCCAACGAGATTCTCTTTCAATAACCCTGATTCAGTGACCCCATTTGAAGCTGAATCCCAAATCAGGAAAAATGCCTCCCTGCTGAAATGATTGTTATAACCAATAGAAGTTTTAATTCGAGAGAGTGAGAAAAGAATAAAACTTCAAGGGAGTCGAATTCCATGAATGGTGCTACTGAGGAATGGATGATGATCGAATCCGAGCTGAGAATGGGTATTCAGGGCAGTGGCGGAACAAGGATTCAATATCGAACGCTTGGCTTCTAAGTCCCCATTTTCCCTTTGTCTCAGAGGAGTAAGAAAGTAAGTCCACCGGATAGGTTGGCTAGGGGGCTAAACTTTTTTTTATAAAGTGTCAATTTTTGTTTTTTAAAATGCCCACAAATTCGATGGCCTTTTAGTTTTTTTTTTTAACTAGTTATCACCGGTCTACGGACAAGACTCAACTTTTTTGATTGTTTTTGTTGTATGAAAGTATGAGCGTAAAATTCACATGGTTTTTGTTCATGTCGAATTAAAAGGAAAACTTGCATACTTATATTTACTTAATGTTGATGTCAATCTTATAATTGCACTATTGTTCTAAGCAACTAATGAACATCTAGTTATTGTAATTATCAGGCATCATAATGAAAGGATAACGTTATTGATGCAGTTCAAGATTTCTTTGAATCTGCAATTATTATGATCAAAACATCACTTTATTTTATTTTGGTATCAGATTGCATTTGATTGTACACAATGCAATATTGCAAGAATTGTATTAACTCATTCACAATTCTTTCACAATATATTTAAATTAATGAAAACATATGATAGTCTAGAATGAAATCCTTATAACCAATAAGTAAACGTTTGCAATTCCATTACATATATGAGAGCAAGCAGAAATTGGTATCTTATATTCGATTGCATAACTAAATATATTACGCCAAGTTTTTTTCCTTCTAGATTTAGTTAATGATCAGTACTAAAAACTCCTGAATTAGATGTTTTGATGTTTTTGTCTATCATTAGGGTTGATAACTGATCAATAGAGTTAATATTTACTTCTTTCTTTTTTTCAGTTTTTTTTTGTTGAATCAACAATCTAGTTCTACGTGTTATTGGCTCTCTTTGTTGTCTTGTCCTAGTTGGAATTGGTGATTCTTGAACAACAATTAGGGTGCGATTCTCTGTATCTGCTTCAATTGAGTTGTCGGAGTCATTGTCACTCTCTAGGTTTATTACCTGATGATGTGTTAGAGCACGTCTCTGTGAATTGCTGAAATATGAATTTGCGTTGAATACTCTTTGGTCTTGTTCGCATCTATCGGGACCTAGTATTATTATTATACTACCAGGCGGTGGTCTATGGTGATTTGCAACGCTGTCACTTTTTGCGTTATATGGTAAATAGTATGTCTCACTTTCAATGTCACTACTGGAATCTTCCCAACTTGGTTCTTGTTCCCTATCCATCTATTATATAAACAAAAAACATAAGTACTACATTAAAAATTAATATCGTATACAACCTTCAATTATAAAATATTCAGTTATTTACTATGATTATGTAAAATTTAACTCAACCAAACAAAAATTCATTCAATGGTTGAGCTGTTTATTATTAACGAAAACTCGATTTTAATCAACACTACTCTAACGTTTTCTAATGTGGAATGATCTTTTCATGTTATAATCTACGCTAAATTTATATGTAGATTATAGGCACCTAGTAACAGAGTAAAAAACAAAAGAGAGACCAATTCATGATTGTCAATCATAAAAAGACATAGTTAGGTATATATTTTGATAATGTTATCTTTTGGTTTCGTATGAGAGACAACTGCCGATCATCATTCAGTAGGCATCACAGGTGATCCTAAACTCAAAGTCATAGACACGACATACATATTCAGTTCATACTGTAACTCATCCTACATTAACTTCAACCTAATCTAATAACTACCCACAACTCTCTTAAACAACACCATAAAATTCTAACCCAAAAAACCCTATGATAAACTAACAAAAATATTTCAGTAGATCCCTAGAAACGTAAACCATTAAACTTCATACTTCCACTCATCCTGAACCACCACTTGACTACCTTTTGATAAAACATCCATATTTGTGAAACTAATACGGGAAGAAGTCACATCAAGGTACAAATGCAATGTCATTGAAGAACCTGAATATAAATAATTGGATAAATAATGCTTTGAAGAAGAATAAAACAAATATAGTATCCGAGAACCTACTTGATTTCTCAGACGACTTTTCATTGTTGAGCAAGTGTGTGAAGAACCTACAAAATTATAAACAAATCAGGTTATTAGAATTTATTAAATAATTTAACGAAATAATCAAAGATAATTTTTCATAAAGTAAAGCAATTATGTACTTGACAATTGTATATAATTATTCTTCCTCCGAACATAGGTAGAATTTTGAGCAATTTTATTATCATGAATATTATGTATAAATTAAAATCAACCTTTCTTCATAAATTAGCACCTAATGTGAAAACTGTACATTTGGAAATATAGTGAGTGACACATATATACAATTTTGTAGCTCTACTATAAAACCTCGGGGATGTGGTGATAACTGTAAAACGACAATCATGTTTTTACGTGGACCATAACAAACACAATATTGTTTAAACTTGGGAGGGTATATTCCTATTAGTTCTTTCCTTGAATGGTTATAAACCCCGAATTCTCTAGGATGCTCAGAAGGCATTTGGAAATTACATACCAAACTTTTACAATTATACATTTTTACTTGTATATTATCAAGAAAGATATAAAAGACTAAAAAATCAATAATTTAATGATTACTAAATAAACATAAAAAATAATGGATGAGTCAATTATATAAGTTATCAATTTGATTATTAAATACATTAAGTAAACTGAAGATAAAGTTTTAATTTTTCTTTGAGTTAACAACTTTAACCTTTGCAGTCATACCCCCTCTTCCAACCCTATATTTGTCGCCAAATATAATTTCGATTTCACGTTTTTCTTTAACATATGTATGAATTAACTTCGAATTCATCTCATTAGGAGAGCCATTAGATGACAATCATTGTAATTATTTAGGAAGTGTATTAAACTTGCATGTGAGGAAGTTATCCTATCCATCAACCTAGGGATCCTCATACTAAACTTTTATTTTGTTGTTTCCTAAAAGAAAATAACAATTACAATCATGAGAAATCTTGGTAAGAATACGAAGAAAAAAAAAAGATTGAAAGAAGTTAGTCAATATAATGCAAATACAAAAATAACGGGATATGCAAATCCTAACATTTATGTCCTCTTCCTGATCAACCAAAACAAACTCTACGTTATTTTAAATCTTGCTTCTTGTACAACAAAGTCAGGGAAACTCCATGGTTCAAAATACCACTAAATTTGTTCTCTAGAAAATATTCGTTAAGTTGAACTCTTGGATCTGTTTAAAATTCTGAAGTTTACTGAAAAACATCTTGTATAGAGGAAACATATACGAAGCCCAACATCAAATTTTCCAAATAGATAAGAATATAGGCTGTTAGATTCACGCATATAGTGAATTCTAGTTAGTTGTTCAGCTCCCACTGTTAACATTACCATATTCTGTCTTCCACCTATATAACACCTACATAAAGCGATTAAAGTATGATCAAACTTCACATGATAACAAAAAATCATAACCCAACTGTAATCAATTCACATTACTCTGTTGCTTTTACTCTAAGTCAACACCAATAATTAAGAATCTTGACAATTTTTATTCAACTTGCATATTTTGTCATATAATTAGATTCTATTCACGTAACATCTGTTGTTGTTGCATTTACTCGATTAAGATAAAAAAATACATAGAATTAAAGCCATTTTATATGTTGGATGCTTTCAGTTCAACTTCAATACAATACTTCGATAGTATGTTTCTCCTGCAATTACATTCCTGATAGGCATCAAGCACGCTTCACAGTTCAGGAATAACTTGCCTTCCCAGCCTTCATAGACAATCGAGATATCAGTGACTTGTCATAACAGTCTTTTTGTGCATAAGCAACACCATCTTCATGCTGATCAAGCTCTCATTTTTCTCTAGAGCATCAGCTACATCCATCAAATTTTTCTTTTTATCTTGTGAAGAGAACCTATCAATCATTTGCCCTTGGACAACTATAGTAAATAGTGTATTATAAGAAAATAAGTATATCATGATATCAAAGTATTGATGCGTTGAACTCTATATACCTGAAGTCTTTTGGAAAATTCTCTTGCTGCAACAGCCATCTCGCGGGCAATAACATCGTGAACTGGAACCCACAAATGTGCATCTTGATGAAAGAGGGTACCAATTCGTTCACCTTCAAGTACTCTTAATATGTTATCTGTATCATAGCCACTACAAATGAAAAAGCAAAATTAGGGTTCAATCAAGTAAAACAGGAACTCGAATAAAGAAGAACTCAGGATTAGTAATCAGTTGGAACAACTATGAAACTCAAGTGAAAAACAGGATTGCAATATGATACTTTCTAATAACAACAGGGACACCTTCATAAGCTGAATAAACAACAACTTTAACATTTACATTCATACCCCCTCTTCCAACCCTGGACTTGTTGCAAAATGTAATTTCTGTTTCACGTTTTTCTTTAACATATGTATGAATTAACTTTGAATTCGGCTCATTAGGAGGGCCACTGCATAGGCCATCTTCATCACTCAACAAAATAAGCATGTCAACCTTCGGCTCCATAGCTTGTAGAGCTGCTAAATTGTCGTTGTCCCAAAATATGATAGAAGAATCTTACAAATAGGGCTTGGTATCAGATATCTGCAGATAAATAACTGATGAGATGAAAGAGTTCAAAAGTACTATTAGACAAAAAACCAATACTCAAAAATATTTCTTAGAGGTATAATGCTATTGTATATAGAATTTCAGGGGAAGTGGAAGTCGATATTATCCATGATTATCCATGTATCTGAATATGAGTTAGTTTACAACCGCAACGATCTGATTTCTAAAAATGTGTTTTTTTTAGATGAATGTTGTCCCCTATTTTCCAATATATATTATCAGAAAATAGGTTATCTGAAAGCCAATATATATTATCATGTTGTCGAAATCTAATTTGGACAACCTAAGCAAGGTTTAGCACTAAAAGAGCACATGTATAGTAATTAGATTCAAATCCGCCATTACAAAAACGTATAAAGAAACTAGAAGCCAAAGACACTACATCCTCTAGCCTGCCACAAAATCCAATTGAGATATGGGGACTACATAGTTATCTAAGCAAGCTATGCAGCTCCGTATTATTTCCTACAAAATATACCAAATACTATAACAAATACCATATCCTATAAACTATATGTAAGAGAATAATTATAATTTAGACACCTGTAGCCAAACCAACTTGGTTTAGCTAGCATGATCATTTATATCTTGGGGCTAATTTATATGGAACATAACTTATTTTCCGAACCAAAAGAGCATGACCGAATTCATGACAGGTTTTCACTCTTGCCCTTGTCCTAAGCCTGCATTGAAAGTTTATGTTTAATAAACAGTGAACACTTTACTAAGATAAAATCTCAATTCCTACTTTCTTAACGGTTTATCTTACAACATAATATGTAAATCAAAATAAAAGTAGACAAATAACAACTTTTGTTGAGTAGACAGCCTAGTAAACAAACCATCTGATGAAAATCATTGCAATTATTTAGGAAGAGTTTTAAACTTGCATGTGAGGAAGTTATCATATCCATCAACCTAGGGATCCTCATATTAAACTTTCATTTTGTTATTTCCTAAAAGAAAATAACAATTACAATCATGAGAAATCTTGGTAAGAATACGAAGAAAAAAAATAGACTGAAAGAAGTTAGACAATATAATACAAATACAAAAATAACGGGATATGCAAATCCTGACATTTATGTCCTCTTCATGATCAACCAAAACAAACTCTACGTTGTTTTGAATCTTGCTTCTTGTACAACAAAGTCAGGGAAACTCTATAGTTCAAAATACCACTAAATTTGTTTTCTAGAAAATATTCGTTATGTTGAACTCTTAAATCTGTTTAAAATTCTGAAGTTTACTGAAAAACATCTTGTATAGAGGAAACATCTACGGATCCCAACATCAAATTTTCCAAATAGATAAGAATATAAGCTGTTAGATTCACGCATGTAGTGAATTCTAGTTAGTTATTCAGCTCCCACTACTAACATCACCATATTCTATCTTCCACCTATATAACACCAACATAGAGCGATTAAAGTATGATCAAACTTCACATGATAACAAAAAATCAGAACCCAACTATAATCAATTCACATTACTCTGTTGTACTATAAGTCAACACCAATAATTAAGAAACTTGAAATTTTTTATTCAACTTGCATATTTTGTCATATAATTAGATTCCATTCATGTAACATCTGTTGTTGTTGCATTTACTCGATTGAGATAAAAAATTACACAAAATTAAAGCTATTATATATGTTGGATGCTTTGAGTTCAACTTCACTACAATACTTCGATAGTATGTCTCTCCTGAAATTACATTCTTGATATGCATCAAGTACGCTTCACAGTTCAGGAATAACTTTCCTTCCCAGCCTTCATAGACAATCGAGATATCAGTGACTTGTCATAACAGTCTTTTTGTGCATAAGCAACATCAGCTTCATTCTGATCAAGCTCTCATTTTTCTCTAGAGCATCAGCTATGTGCATCTATCTTGTGAAGAGAACCTATCAATCATTTGCCCTTGGACAACTATAGTAAATAGGGTATTATGAGAAAATAAGTATATCAAGATATCAAAGTGTTAATGGAGAATATTTCACCTTGTTAGATATTTTCATACTTTATGCGAAAATTTACCAATAGTACAATTAACAGAGCGTTTTTAGTAAACAAAATTATTTATCAAAACGTACCTGGAAATTACGTGAAAGAAATACAACTAAGGATTTATCCCTTTCATCTTTGCTAACTTTGAATAGTTCAGAGAAAACTTGCAATATGTTCAGCGCTATGTAAGGGATTGCAGAATCCTTTGGATCTCTCCTTTTAGAAATAACAATCTATTAATCTACATGTTTAAGTTGCCCTGTGTCAGAAAAGAAGGAATGGTCTTATAAGTGAAATACTGAAAATTCTTACCGAGAAGGTAAAATCAAAAATCAAAACCAAAACCTAGTAGTTATTACGATTTTGTAAGAGCATGTCACATAAAAATGTTGATATATAAAAAAGAAAAAAAGAACTATTAGTAAAATCAGAAAAAACAACAAAATCGAAACAGAATGGAAATTTAATCTAACCCTCAGCTGTAAAATAAAAGCACAATGATAAAAATCAAAAGTCAATAACCCAAAATTAGCTCAATAATGAAATTATATAATTACAAACCCTGATCAATTCAAAATAAAAGACAAATAAAAATAGGATTAGGAATAACAAAAGATGATGTTCCATAATGTGGTGACTTTACCTGATAGATATGTTTAAGGATGGCTAATTATTTCTGATTTTCTGTCATCATAGAAATTGTATCAAGCAAGGGATTATGGATGAAAAACAATGACTCTGAATTCCGAGTCATTATCCATTTTAATCAGATGAATGTCCTACGAACCTTATCGTAATCATCTGTTTAGGGTATGAACCTTGTAGATTGTAGCACATTCATCCTCAGAATATTAAGTTGGAATCCGAAAACATTGTTAAAGATGATGTTGTGTACTTTTTAGAGTACACCTAATCTAAGAGCTCGCCTCTTAAAGGAAAATTCATATTTAACCGATGCCAAAAAACCTACATACCTTCGCAAGGCCCAAAGGATAAGAACTCTTGATGTCAATGGCTGAAAGTTTGCAAAAATTAACACAATATTAATACATAATATGTCATCCACTCGCTAAACAAATATAGCAAAATCAAATATAAATCACGATTTGTAATTACTCTTTGCAGGAATCTCATAGTATTAAATATTTCCTCCTATGGAAAATAACCTGATTTGCTTTCACGTGCCTACTCTTGACATCAACCTTTTATCCATAAAGTATAATGACGATATTATCACATATCCTACAATAACATCCATGTAAATTAAAAACATTGAAGATGCATAACATCTGATATCTCAAGGCACTACCACTTCAACGTGGACGAAAGAAACCAATAGAGGAAGCAAACTTTGAACTAAGCCTGCATAATCGGAAACAAACAGAAACCTAATGCCATGGTTCTTTTCCTATACAAAATCAAGCAGTTCTGTTACGCACCACCCTATAAAATCAAGCAGTTTTGTGTGCAAGAGAAAGAGAGTTGATTCCCTTGCAATTGATCTCTCTCTCTCCCTCTTACCTCAAAATAAAATTATCCACATAAATCTCTCCACTCTCCAAGTCTATTAAAGTTACATCAGAGGAATAATACTCAATATGTTCAAGAGAACAACATAATTAGCAACTCCGAAGTTAAATGTTTCCCAGCGGTACGGGTTCTCCGAGTCAAATAGTAAAAAAAAAAGAGGCAAGGATAGCACGATATGAAAATGGTCCCAAAGCATACCTGATATTGGATCCTCAAGTATTCTATGTAGGATGTTTTATAGGTTCAGCAAGGAAGTTAAGTGACATGTTACAACAACATGTCCATTGGGCATTATAGGAACTCTCAATACAGAAATCAGAGTAAACTCCTACGACAATATGTTACTGCAAAAGTACCAACAAACAACAAATACATAATCAAATTGCAATCTATTCGTACGCAAAAAATATTAGGAGATTGTTTTACCCAACTAAAGCAGATACACTTAATGAACATCTAATAACTACATAAATATTAGCAAAAGAACTTACAAATTTTTAGTGATAAACCACCTTGTGTAGCTTTGAAACTTAATCGGCATCTGAGAACACCTCGGCCAAGCTTGCAAAATTCTTTGGCTTCCAGTATGATATTATATCTTCTCACTAATATCATTCCAATATTAGCATGGTTAATATTAGAAGTGACAATGAATTTGTTTGAAACTGCAAAACCAAAACTCAAGACTCACAAAAGTATAATACCAAGAGAAAACATGGACATAGACAACTAATAAAAAAGGACATGCACGATTATTTGTACGGTTGTAAGCCAAAAGTAGCAAATACGACGAATCAAACCCCAATTTTTGATTGTTGTATGGAATCAGAGGCAAACCTGAAATGGAGCTGAATTAGTCTTCAATTTTACTCTTTGTGATGGGAAAATTCACTCCGAACAGATTGTATTTTGTTCACACGCTCTCTGATTGCGCCTTCTCTACTTACCCAACATATGTCTCTGCAATCAAGCGTCAACTAAGACTTACTTTATATTTTATATTTGTTCTTCGATGTGTTTATATAGTTAAAATGATCAAATAATGCTTTAACCTTGAAATTTAAAAATTGAGACTTGGTTATATGGACTACCTTTGCACGATAAGCAACATATATTAGACTATGATAAAAACTGACAATTTGTATATAAAAAAGAACTGGTCCATAACTTTGTCATCAGGAGTTTCCATCACTTTCAGTATTTAAATCGTAAGCTCAAGGTCAACCAACACGTGTAACATCTGCAACATCAATTCAGCTTCTATTTCAGCACCACAAAGAACCAAAATGCTATAAACAAATAAATAAATATAACAAAATATTTGATAAGTAGCCTACTATTACCATGTAAAATCCCATCGACGGTTTACCCTATTAGGGTAAAACAATTGCTATCCTAAAGATGTTAAATTGAATTTAATCCAGAATTTTCTCCATACATTCATAAGTTTTACCTTATTAAAAAATGAAATTCAATTTATCCAGATTAATTAAACTAATCATCTACTTGTACACCTATTATTTAAAATTTCTCAATTAAAATCATTATATACAAAAAAGAAAAAGTTAAGTGGGTTGATATTAGATACAATGCAGTGTACCAAATGATCAGTGAAAATATAAAACCTAAAGAATGAATGTAAATAATTGAAAACCTGAATCTAACTCCATTAGCTCTATCAATGTCGCATAAGCAAAACTACATATCTACATACAAAGAAGATAAAACTACAAATATTAATAAAAGATATCAAACATCCCTAAAAAAATTGATGAATTATTTTAAATTCAAGTTACACCAGTTAGAAATTGATGATCTGAAAACCTGAACTATTTGCTTGACCGAAAATAGAAAGCTATCAAAATCCTAACAATCCCTCAAACAAATACTGTCATCAGGGAGGCAAGGAACCAATAGTTTAAATTACTTACCAATAAGATTATCAGTTAATTTTTCAGAATTGTTAATTTATATTTTCACTTTTGTTTCAAAGCATTGAACTCAAGAACCTTTTAGTCATGAATCAAGCACGAATGTTTTTAATTGTTGATGTTAGTATAACTACAAATAAGGGAGAACAAAAAAAATAAAACAAATTAAAGATCAAAAGTTAATTAAAGAAATACCTTAATAGGAACTGCATACTATGATAAAGTTCAAGTAGGCATTTCCACAAACTGTATAACTGCTGTAGAATCCATCTCCTCGAGTAATAACCTATTCTTGATCCTTAGTTGATCAGCACAAACATGATTTTATAATAATCAATCAGTGGGTATTGAATCCAAATTGTCATTTTCCGATAACTCGAAATTCTAAATTATATAAACGCAAAAAATTTAATTACTTTTTCGCTTTAAAAAATAAGGCTAGATTTTAATGCCTTCGGGCAGACGTATTATACCCGATGTTAGTAAATTAAAGAAGCACGACACGTGGAAGAGGATCAAGTAAAGAAGCATCTAGATTAAAAAAGGTGAGAAACACAGGATCACTATCAAAGATATCGAATATCGAAAAGACATGAGATGTTTCCTGAGCGAAGAGCTGCATGAGTGACACATAAGATCGAGAAAGCTGAACACCAACGAATAAAACAAACAGCATTGATTGATAGCTGTTCGGGAAAGCAAAAAGTTATTAATACTATATTATTTTATGATCGAGAAAGTAAAAGATAATAATTACTCTATTCTTTTAAAGATCGAGAAAGTAAAAGGTAATTATTATTATATTATCTTAATGATCGAGAAAGCAGATTATAATAAATACTCTATGATCGAGGCCACAGAAGTCTTAAGGGATAAGGAAACACGTGTCGGACATATAAAGTATCGAACCAAGAAGCTGTTAAGAACGATCTGTCATCTATACGATCGCACCAAATAAAGATAAAGTACAAGGACGATAGATACATCGAAACAAGATGGATCGACCCAGAGAAGAATTGATCCAGAATCGATGACTAAGCTGAAGAAAACGACACGTGGTATAAAGAGCGATCAGAAAAATAGATCTATAAATAGAGAAGATCAAACAACGAATAGGAGGACGGAAAAATTAGGAAGAAAAAACCTGAGAGAGGGAGGAAAAGAAATTTTTAGGTACAAACCTATGTGAAGTAATTGTATAATGTTTGCATTTCTGTATTGAATGGAAAAGTGTAAAGATTATAAACCCAGAAATTACAAAACCTAGATGATTTATTGTATTGAGCTTAAACAATTTATGAAAAAGATGATTCTTTATTACTTAAAAAGATGTTTCTTTGTTACTCGTTTACATTTATTTAACTTGTATCCAAGAGTTTGATTGGTTGTTTAGCAAAAGGAATTTTTGGCTTAAACAATTTGGAGCTAGAAACAGGGATTGAAAAAAGGATTTATCCTACCTGATAAATAAAAAAGGGATTTTTTTTTATGAATCATCTAGCGAAGAATTTTTTTTTTTTTTTCTTTTGTAAGAAAATATGGGAAAATTTAAAAATTAGGCTTATTTACATAAGTATGTTTTATTAACGTGAAAAATACCTTGTGAGGAACAAAATAGATAAAAATATGAAACAAAAATTTTTTGAAGAAGGAAAAACTGGATATGTGATAGGGAAAATTTACAGTTAAAATAATAATTAGAATCTCTTATGATTTAATAGATAAGAGTTCATTTGACTAATTTTCTGAGAAATTTTTAGATATCGAGGAAGGAAAACGATCGAGAAGGCACAAGATAGTGAAGAAGCAACAAATTCTAGAAAATATGTCTCAAGACGCGAATTCTGGGAATCAAAATAGTAATGAAGGCTTGGAAAATAGACTAGAAGAAGGAAGTGATTCAGGACAACAACAAAATATTGAGGGAAATCATACCCCAAGTCAAGAATTGATGTCAAATACTGTGGTTCAGAATTTCTCTTCAGATCATGAGAGTTCTCGAAGAAAGACACGACAATAAGTAAATGTTTGCAATTCTAGTACATATATAAGAACAAGAAGAAATTGGTATATAAATATATTGCGTAATTTTTTTTCTAGAATTAGTTGATGATAAATACTAAAAATTCCCAAATTATATGTTTTGGATGTTTCTTTCAAGCATTAGGGTCGATAACTGATCAGTCGAGTTAATATTCGCTTCTTCCTTTCTTCAGCTTGTTTTTGTCGAACCGACAATCTGGTTCTACGCGCTATTGGCTATGTCTGCCATCTTTTCCTAGCTGCAATTGGTGATTCTTCAAGAGCAGATGGCGTGCGACTCTCGGCATCTGTTTCAGTTGAGTCATTGGAGTCGGGGTCGGAGTCCCACTCTAGTTTTATCAGCTGACGATGTTCTGGAGAGCGTCTTTTTGAATTGGTGAAACATACATTTGGGCAGGAGAATACTCTTGGGTCTTGTTCGCATCCGTCATCACCTAGTCTTATTAATATACTACCCGACGGTGGTCTAGGGTGAGTTCTAACTTCGATACCTCCGACACATTTTAAATAGTATGACTCACTTTCGTTGTTACTACTGGAATCTTCCTAGCTTGCCTCTTGTCCCCTATCCATCTATTATATAAACCAAAAACATAAGTACTATATTAAACATCAAGATTGCATAATGATAAACACATTTTAGTGTCTAAATTGCACCTTAGTTTCTATTAAGTTAGTATTCGATTTTGCACTTATTACGTGTTTTTATGCTTTTGTAGGTACATTAGAAGAATAAAGATTTGTGGAAAAATTGGCTCAAAAAGTGATAAAGGCACCCGGGACAAGTGTTATTGGCACCCCAGAAATGGATAAGGGGCACCCTAGAATCGACCAAGACAACCCAGCGAGTCAACTCAGCCGAGCCGGATCGGGACTCATCGGAAGTTCCTGGACAGTCCTGTACACTCAAAATCCACAAGATTTTCGAGTTGTTTTGCGATTCCAAGTACCCCACAAGCTAGAAGAGATTGATACAAGACTAAACACGTGAAACAATAGAGGATTACGCCGGAGAATTTGCCCCAAAATCCGAGTTTTGGCCGGAAAAATAGATGGGTTCCTGTTTTGATTGGGAATCGAAAATCTTGGGATTTCACCGAGTTCTACTAGGTTTGGGACACTCCCAAGGGTTCCCAAAGCCTATATATATGAATAGAAGAGCTTAGAAGCACGGAGGCAGCCCTAGAAATCAAAAACAGAAACTCCGGCACTCTCCGTCACCGTCCGATCATCGCCGTTCAACTGCTGCTGCACCGGCTGGCGTGTTCTTCATTCAGTCATCACCGGGGAAGACGACTCAGCAACATCTACATCTGTTGCCGATTCAAACTGTTCTGTTGCATATTCTTTCCTTACCTTTGTTGCTTAGAACTTTCTGTGACAGCTGAACCATCTCTGGTTACACTTATAAACGTTTCTGTTCAGCTGTTGCACCATTATTCAACCTTGTAATCAATATTTTGAGCAATGAAGAGATCTTTTGAGCAAGTTTTCTCCACCATGAGCTAAGTTTATTTACTGGGATGATGGAGGAGGTTTTTCTCTCAATTTTATGTGGTAAGTCTATTTTTAATTAATTATTTACAATTCTTTACTTATTAAAATTGCATAGTTTTGAAATAGAAAAACGGTTTTCATTCAGTAGTGGTGTTTTTGTTTGATGGGTCATGCTGGGTTGACAACCTCTGATGTCCCATGCTTGTGATTTACCTCTGCTTGTTTGCATAAAAACCTATTTTGGCAATATTTGAGCTTAATTTAGTTAAAAGAATTGCATGATTAATCACATAAATTGTTGGAAATAACTGATTCCTGATTCCTGGTTTTCTCCATATTTTCTAAAAATCATCTTTAGTTTATTTTCCTGGATTTTATTTAATTAGATTAAGTCAATTATTTTCTAAAATCATTACCTTCACAAGTTCGAGAAACGAACACTTTTTACCACTATTCTTAAACACATCACATAAAACCTTCAATTTTATAGCATGCATTTATTTACTATGATTTTGTAAAATTTACTTAACTCTACAAACATTTATCCAATGATGCAGTATTTATAACCAATTATACCTAAAAAGCATTATACATACGAATTCTAAACATAAAAAACACATAATATTAAGCAATCCCAACCATGAAGCAGCCCCAATAATCACAATTTTTCTCCTTTTATTTCCTTTTCATTATGCTGCAATCAGTTGTTTGTCTAAGAGCTTTATAAATAACGTGTACATAATATTTACCTCTATCGGTCTGCAGGGATTTCAATAAACTTACATGCAGTAGTATCCTTTCACTACTACATTTGATATTAAATGTAGTACATATTAATAGGAGGCATCATTTTTTTATTCGGTTAACAAATTTTCAATGGCTTACAACAGTACCCATTTGTGAAACCTAATTTCAAGCTATATATTACTTGTCTTAATTCATATGTAAAATAGTATCTCATAATACTCCTATCTTATATTCACACATCTACTCATATACTATAACGTTGACAATATTAACCCTTACCGACCATTATTACATCTTGCACCTATATACTACAGATAAACCTAACCTCGTAGGCAATCTACCAATAGTTCAAAATCTAGACATGACATAAGATATAAAACCATGCAACTACTACTCTGATATCAAAATCCACATAAATTCACTTCTCAAATACCAACAACATCAGAAATTAACATAAAATATCAAAACTCGGTAAATATTGTCATCACTCGCGTCATATTTGTTAATTTTGGGTGCAAGTTACCCTGACTGTAAGCAAGACACATGGCATATCTATAAGACGTTAAGAACCCCCAAACACATTTCAGGTCCAATAATCACAATTCTAACTCCTAATTTATAATAAAACAACTTACAAACATCTGTTAAATCATACATATTGATATAGAATTCTTGTGATCGTGTTGTATGTGCGCATGTACAATAAATGGGGCTCCATTTGAAAACAATATGTTGTGACTAAGGCATTTGATTAAACATAAGACGTTTTCAATGAAATAAATTCTAAAACTAAAAAAGGGAAAATCAGAATTAAATTGAATGTTGTTTCATACCTTAGGCCTTGCTTGCAAGCAAAGAACAACTTCCACAAACTTCAATACCAAGAATAAGAAAAATCAGATAAAATGCAAAAAAAAAAAATGATTTTTACACATTTAATGATAGCGTCAAATAACCCAAACAATTATAATCACTAAAAAAACTAAAATTTGGGAAGAAAAAATATAAAAATTTGAAAAAAACCTCAATTTCCGAAAACCCTAAAGTCTACTAAAAATCGTAGTCTTTTATTTGAGACATTCTTACTACTATTTGTTTGGAAGTAAAAGTTGGTATCAAATTATTTAGTTGGTCATTTTCTGATCTATAACCTCTATGACTTAGTTGTACTTAATACGAATTATATCCATCTTTTCCAAAATAGTTTGATACGCGTACTCTGTTGCACAACTCTTTTTTCAGTTTATTTTTTTGCAAAAACTCAAAACACTATCAATATGAATTGGATATCATGTTCCATATAGAGAAGCCACATTTCATGTTGGGGGGGGGGGAGGGGGGGTGGGGGTGGGGGTGGAGGGGGGGTATTGGTGATAAACGGGTGCATTGCCTTCCATGTCAAAAACTTTTCTTAGTTGGACTCCATATTTCATCATTGCTGCTTCTTGTAGACACTAAAACCATTCCTTGCCATCTCCTAAAATCCCAAGTGCAGTGCATGCTGCTTTGAACGTAAGGTAATTTTTTTTAATGTTACCGTTTGCACTTGCTTTCAAGTCGTCAAATGAACTTGCACCAGCTACAACAGTTTGTAGTAAACATAAATAATATAATTTTCCCACATTGGGGCTTAAAATGTATATCCTTGCAATTGCAAAACCTCGCTTCCTTACTATGGAAATAGTATTCTTGATAAGTATATGCTTATCCCACAGGAAATGTTGTGGAAAATCTTGATTAATATATGCTTTGGAAGTAGGATTCTTGGAATAGTATTCGAAGTATGCCATCAATGTTGACCTATAGTTTTCCGCATAAATACTGACTTTAGCCATTGAGTTAGTTCCATCATACATAATTCTTTGTTGACTGTGAAGATGAATAACCAGTCGAACAACATTAGGTTCTTCTTTATGCAGTGAATAACCATATAAAAGCCATGCCGCCTCAGGTGGCCCAATATATCTTGTATCAATTACTGTTGCACCTCGTCACATTCGCCGACAACTAATATTGCACGATCACGACCTTTATAGATATACTTATGTATATACTTAACACCCCTTACAACACTGCATATCTCAACATTAATGTGGAAACTGAACGTCCTAGACAAATAAGGGTTGTACGGTACAACATCTATGTTGTTCGCTATGAATCCTTTACAGATAATTATCTCCTTACCGTTGTGGCATCGACAATAGATTGGATACCCACCTTCGTCCAAGCTAGTACTATCAGCATGCTTTTTTGGATATCCTCTGTTGCATTTTCCATTTTTTATGCACATGGAATCTGAACCACATGGACCATGTACCATGCATTTCCTGATAGTCTCAAACAAAACTGGATCGTCTTTTTTATCTGGAAATTCAGCAGAAAAAAACTTGTCAACCTGTTCAACTGTACGAACTTTTTCAGGACCATCCAAGAATATAAGAGCATGCATATGATTAGTTTCCGAAATTCAATCATGAATACATGCACAACTACTTTCATAAACACTCTCCCTTTTTTTATTTCTTTCATCAACGCGGCTCTCTTCATCTCGAAGACACAGGCTATGAGATCACGACGATCTGAAGCATATTGATGGGGTTGGATTGCAACTTGAATTTTGGACCAATGTGGATTCGCAGTCATTGTCAAGAAGATGTCTGGATGATGATTAAACTATGTAATGGCTATTGAATCTTGGTAGATCTTGAACATACGCCTAGGACCGCCAATAAAAATTGAAGGCAAAACGTATGGTTTGCCTCTTTCATTGGGATCCATCCCAGAATCTGCTGATCCCTTTATGTTTATGTAAGAACCTGCTTTACCTTATTCTGATTTTTCATAAAATAATACAGATGGTTATGCTCAGTTGATGCCCAGGCATCTACCAAGTACTCTTGAAACAGTTTTTTTTCCCTCAAGATGGTAGATTACTCATTCAGACGCTGGAAAAGGCGGAAAACTGTGAAATTATTTCATAGTTAATCGTTTCTCAGTATATTTTCCTATATCCGGTTCCAGCTGCGTCATACCCGGATGCCAACTCATCTCGCCATATGGAAATAGCAAAACGTAATGCAAAGGCAAGTATGCAGGACGACATTCGGAAGTATGTTTAAATCCATTATTTGCTTACAGATGTAGTACAATATCCTGGAAACTAGGTATCTCAGAACCATCCTGGGTAGTATAACCAAAACTTCGTCGGATGCAGGAAAATTATAACGCCTTTCATCTGTAGTTTATTTATAGTGCATGATTATCTCACTATTTGCTCGACGGTATGGACCTTACTACGAATCTTGTGTGCCTGGTGATACTTAGTGCAAAAAGACATTATGCTTTAAAAGAGTATCCTGAATTGTTTTAATAATATCTTTATCCAGCTGAGGATTTTGTTTCGTATGAACGACCAGGGCGAGATTAGGATCATATACATATAGTTGCGAAAAAGTTGGATTTTTTCCTTCTTCGGGTACCAACGCTCCACTCTTGTGACGAAGTTCCCCATGTATGAAAAATCAATACGGACTCTTACCCTTCAGGGCTCTGTTATCCAGTTTATAACCAAGACTGGTAAAATCCTTTGAAGCATTATACTATCGAATATGGTCACGAAAAAAACTTGATTTGGTATATCGTCTCCGTCAAATAAATCCATCAGTTCCTCGGGAGGTTTACGTAGCGTAGGGAGTATTACTTTTCCTCTACGATAACATTTTGCAAACTCTGGTCTCTTTTTAGATGAGTTTGACAACCTCTCATCTATCCAATGCAACGCCCCACGAACTGGACACTTATTATTCATTATCCGAGATAATGACGAACAAATAAGAATTTCTGATCAACAACGCTTTGTGTATCCACATCGTCTTCATCATCCGACATACCACAACAATCATCAGAAGCATCCGATGAAAAATCCTCGGCAGCAGTTATTCTGTACACAACAACAAATACATACAGTTAATGCCAAATTAATGTACTTAGACTAATATAAAAAATTAGAAAGCCAAAGAATAGTTTAGGCACGAGGTCACATTTGAATGTACGTTGAACCCACAATTAAATCTGCAGTCTCCATGCTAGTGCTAGCAACCACATTACTGGATGGAACTTCTGCATTCATTTGTACATTAATTGGACATAATTAAACAACTACAATTAAAAGATAATGAGACATTAGGTAGTTTGGGTTTTGTCTAGATAGTAGCATGTGTTTTGTCTATGTGAAATGAGAGAGACAGGTCAATAAGGGAAAATGGGTCATTGGAAAGATGTAAAAAGTTTTTAAGAAGAGGGAGAGAGTAGTAGTGTTGATAAGGAGAAAGATATTAGTTGATGATATTTTTACCTGATTATCCGAGACAATACCATTGCACGATTTCTTTGAATAGCATGTGTGTTCGTTTAGGCTTGGGAATCTTTCACATATGCATAATTTTTTTGTGAGGGACATGGAATCAAAAACAGTGTATCATTGCAACCTCTTCAGTTCTTCTCTTGAAAGGTATTTAAGGCCCAACATAAATAATTAAAAACCATGTTATTAAACCAATAGCTATAAACGGATACTTAACGAATGATCTAACACTTTCTTCGAATCAAAATGTGGTGATATATTCATACCCTGTCAATTTGGGTTGTGTATAAAAGGGATTAATGTCGATTCTGTTGTCCGTGTTGTTGGTCCAAATAAACTAAACTACGAAAAATAAAAATAATACTCCCTTCGTTTCAGGAAAAGAGTTATTTTCTCTTTAAATTTTTGTTCCAGCAAAATAGTTACTTTCATTTTTATTAGGACAAACTTCCAAAACTACCTTTTTTTTTTAAGTTTCCTTCATTTTCCATCATCTTCTTCATTTGAGGGTAAATTTGGAAATAAATTAAAAAAACTACTCTCTCTCATCCTTGTCTTAATAATTGTGCAAATAAGAAAAATAACTTTTTTCCAAAAACAGAGGGAGTATAAGAGAAGTTGTTGAACCATAATATAAAGGTTATTTTGTTAGTGTTGATTGGCTTAAAATGCTAGGCGTACGGGTAGCATGAAGCAGTTGTAGTCAAAGTTATTATTTTTCTTTTAAATGAATGAATGAATTTGCTTTTTCTTTTACTGTGGGTAGCTAAAATACCTGGTTATCACATATATTGATGTTCTCCTAGACCTTCCTCTTTCTCCTTGCGCTTGTGCGCTTTCCTTTTTTGGCATGCTTTATGAGCAGACAATCAGATCGCTGGCAAGTCGAACGGAAATCACTACTACGTTATTACACATGGACATCCATTGTACACATATAACAACACATCTATACCGAAGTCACAGAATCATACTTTAGCATTGAGAGATTGGACATGTAAATCTGGATGCTCATCTTTTACAAAAATACGTCTATTTGACTGTTGCCCTCTCTCTCTTTTTCTCACTATGTACTTTCTCCTAGCGTACTTTCTGGGCATATGATCTGGATCCCTGGCAAATCAAACACTAATCAATGTATCTCAGAGGATACTATTCCGGACGAAAATATAACAAAGCATGAAACTATCCACATAATGTCCACAAAATCATACTTCAGCACGAAGAGATGTGACGTGTAAATTTTCATGTTCGACTTCTACCAAAATAGGTGTACTGGACTGTTGTTGATGACATCTATTACTGACATCGATTAGTTCATCCGTCTCTCAAAATCGACGTTTCTTCTGTACTATCGAGCTTCTGCTATTAAGGTTTAGATAATCATACTTTGACGGTATATCTGCTAACTCGAGACAAAAAAAACTATAAAAAACAAAGAATTTACTATCCAATTCATATAAAAATTATTCATAAAATACTAATGAAGACTGTAAGTCTATTAATATTATTATTTTCATACTATAACAAAGTGTATGTTTGATTTTCCGTGACAAATTAATTAAAGGTTGTCTAGGATTCGACTTATGGTAGAAAACAATTTTTTCTTTAAATATCAAAAATTGGCATTACACCGCCCCCTATTTCGTTCACTCACACCTACGCACTTAACATTACCCGGTCAAAGGTTTGTTTTTCATGTTATAATTTTGTAATCAATGTATACAGTAAACATATTAACTAATTCCATTGAGCACAGAATAACTAACTTGCTAACTAAGTAAATTACAATTTTTAGCATAGAGAAAGGTTATAAATAACATGAATGAACATAAATCGTTCAAAGAACAATCAAATTTTGGGGCTAAGAAGGTTAAACTTCAGACCGCTAAAGATTTGGAACAAACAGCTCCACAATACCAGGCAGGGAAGATCATGAAACTGAGACAATTTTGTTGTGTTTTTGTTACATACTCTAAAAATTTACAGATTTGCTCTTTTCATAGTTGTTGAAAGTTAACTTAATTTGTACAGAAACAATTAGCCATCCAACAACAGGGTTTAAGAGCACAAACTAAGGAGAAAATCATATCCAAATGCTACTGAAGGCCTCCTCAAGTGCCCTTTTCCTTCTTAGTTATGTACTCCATACTCCGGTCGTTCCACCTCTAACTCATCATGTCCTCATCATCAACTGCATAACCATGCATATCATGACCTAATGGAATTGGTTGTAGGGTCATGCCAATTGGCCTTGGTTGACCTATAGCCCCAGTAACTGCAGGCACATACTGCCCTTCCCCAGTAAAACCTTGAGAGCTTTAATTTTATGGCCCCATCAGTTGCATCACTCTGCATAATAACTCATCCTTTGCTTGCTTGAAGCACTTTCTGCCTTGCGAGCTTGAGAAAGATTTATCTCTTCAGCATTTTGTTCCTTGTATTGGGAAATTTTAGCTTCCATAGCAGCTAAAATTGTGCCATCGATTAAGTGTCCTCCACTGTTTCTAGATAATCATAGTATTCTCTTAATAAGGAAATGTATTCTTCTCTTTTATTGTGTTTATGTTCAAGATTTTCTTCCGTGTAGCCATCTCCTTGGCAAAAGGATTTCCTTATGCAACCATCATTTCCCCCTGTAATTGAATAGTCTGTATTTCTGTAGTTGTTCCTTCGACCTTTAACCACTTATGAAAAATTCTCACCTGATTCCCAAATAGAGTTCAATGCAAGAGCAGAAGTCACTATCTAAGCCTTTATAAATATACAGTAAAACATTACTACTAAGATGAAAATTATTGAGAAAAGTACCGCATTCAAAGGCTACAACTGTTACCATGAGTCATAGACTCCTCGTTGCATCGCTCAAGTTTGCATAATACAAACTTCTGGTTGGTGATATTCTAGAAACTATAATACAAAAATGTAAGAACGTATCTTCCTTAAAGTTTGGATTGGACGAAGGTGGCAAAGTTGACCTTCTAGAAGTGGATAAGCACTCTTTACTCTACCTATATTCAAGTATCTATAAATCATATCTCAGCAATATTTATTGTGGTAAATTGCCCAACGATTTTTTTGTGGCCGGTAACTGATAGTAAACACACGCAAGGTTACTTCAATCTCAATCAACATATATCCAAAACTAAGAACACTCACCTGAGCCTTACTTCATAGTTAGGGAACGGTAGTTGCTTCAGTTTATCCGATGCAACACAGAGTATAGGCCCCTCTTTTCAAAATGCTTGTCATCTCTCTGCTGGCAAACTTGGCAGCACCCCATATTAGACTATCACAATCAAGGGGGAAGTAAAATTTGTAACTCCAAAACACTCTACTGATTAACACATTACTAATAGCAGGCCTTGTGACCTTTCTCCATCCCTTCAAATTTGCTGGCTAGCACCTTCAAGGAACTTGATCTAAAATAGCAAAAGCACAAAAATTAGTTATACCTAAAAAATAACCCCAAGGCACTAAGATTTACTCTTGTTGAATTACATAAATCAAAGTTTATTAGAATATCAATGATACCTAGTAAGTATGCCGAAAAGTAGTTCTCTCCGACGAATACGCCAATAAATCATTTTCTTTTACAGTTGTTTGCAAGATCTGAATCTATCCATAACGCCTAGATTTCAACAATTTCACGAACAAATGGTTGATTTATGCACACCCACATGTCCCAAATCCCATTACCTGTGATCAGATTATAATTTTATACTCTATTAGTCCACCAACAATGGTCCTATTAATTTCTCATATAAGCCTATCACTATCCTGAGGAAAGTGAAGTTCGCAAGCGTAAACATAATACTAATTAATACACTGATACAATGATGCTCCTATAAAACAAAACCAAGAAATCATATTAACCGCTTGGTGTAAACATGAGATTTTTTTTCTTTCTAAAAAGTACTTAACAGTTACTTCGCTTCCTCTTACCATCTTCTTCGCATTATTCCCGTAAATCACCCACTCTGGTGATATGCTAAGGAATCAAAAGCCCATAAGCAACCATCGGAATTATTTTAATTCATCTGCACCGCTTAAATTTCAACAATTTCATGTACAAATGGCAGATTTGTGCACACCCAAATGTTAAAGGACCATAAGCCACCATCAGATTGTAAGTTGCACAACTGACAGGCGATGGGCTTAGTGACATTTGGATCTATATGGGTTTAGCTTTAGCTCATGGTCTTGTCTGATTTTGCTTCCACACATTAATCGACATGCAAATGGTTGTCTTTCCTTTCTTAAATTATTCTTTCTTGGATTTTTCCTTCACCTTCTTAAAATCTGAAAGTGCAGATATCACACCAAATAACATGCAAATACAGTGAAGCTTAGTCGCAACCGAAGTTGGAGAAATCGCATCAAATAGCCGATATAACGTCAATGTTTTCTTAGCCTATGTTTTTTAGTTTTACTTTTTGACTTAGTGCACACTATAACCAACTAATAGACCTGCATAGACATTGAAATAAGCCAAGATTTGACTCATATTGAAGTAGTCCTAAGTTAGAGATTTGGCAAAATTTAAATTGACATTTGGAATTCAAGATCGATTTCCTATAATGTATTACCAAAGAAAGACAAAGAATATAAACTTTGCATGTGTGGAACAAAGCCAATCACAAGACAAATACAAAAATATACAGGAACACAGAGGTTTCAGGATAGTGTGCACTAAGCCAAACTGAGGTTTCAGGAAATAAACCTGGAATCAAATAGCACGAAAAAAACAACCAAATAGGGATAAATCGGAAGAAGAATACGTATGAATACCTTTATACCAAGAGATAACTTGGTACTATCACAGGCGTTTCAAAAGCAGAATCCATGTACTCGAGACAGACCTCTGTGATTAAACATCAAATCCTACGATGAATAAAAAAGACAAAAGAAGATGAGTGAGAAATCAAACAAAACAAATCAAAAAATAAAAAAACAAAAAAAAACATTTTCTAGAGTTAGAGTTCTCAGAGAACAAAGAGCCAAGGAACAAACCAAATCTAGTAAACTTCCAACTTAGGGTTGGAATTCCCTCTGTAGCAATCTTTTAGGCAGGTAGGAAATCCATTGGTATAAACTTATAAAGGTATTACACATGGCATCCAACGGTCACATGTAAACAGTAAAGTAACCCACTATTAGAAAAGGTTGAAGAAGAAACATAGTTCTATTTATATAGTATATTGTTAGTGATCTTTGTTCTTGATTCTGAACTTCCAATAAATAGAGAGTAAGAGGACTGAGTGAAATCATAAATATGTAAAGAGCAAAAATGCAACACAAAATCACAGACAAACCAAAAACACTGCCCACAAAAAATTGAATCAATGCCAACCTAAGAAAGGTCAAACAAACATGTAGCACATAAATGCAAAAGAGTACAACTTTTAAGTTTTCAGATCATAACATAATGCCTACAAACCCCTACCATGCCAACTTCTCTATCGAGGCCTATGATTAAAAGAAGGAATTTAAGTTGGAAGAGTGAAAAAGTTGATGCAGAAAAAAGAAAATAAAACACACCATATCTCACCATAGCCTGGTCTTTCATAAAGTAAAACTTATGCATTTCTCAGCAGCGAGGTCTTTGCAATTGTTCTACAAAATGAATACAAAAAACATCAGCTAAACACCTTTGTAAATTTATTCTTGTGCATATATATTTATTCACATTAATATTTTGTTGCAGAATAGACAAAATACATAGATTTGATTAGCTTGGAATTTTTTTGTTAAAGGATTTGCCTATCAATTCATCATATGCATCATCGAATAGATATAATAGTCCAATTTATACTTCCATATAAAGTAATCTCCATAACTCTAGCAATCTTTGCGAGATTATGTGATAGTGGAAGTATCCTACAACAAATGAACAGAGAAAAAAGACAATGCATAAATACCAAATTCAGTTCAAGATTGATCAGCAATAAGAAAACAACGCAACAACCATAAACCATTCTTAAAGTAGAAGAAATGTTACACTTACCATACCACTATTGCTCAACATTTTTAGAGAAAACTTCGGATCAAAGTTATAATCTTTGGTTAAAACATCTACATAAGAGCAATAGGAGTTCTCAACAACAGATAATTCACAAAGTTTAAGATTTTGTAACACCTATGAGATCAAACCATTCCCTTTATTTCATGTTTCAATAATTCACAAAAGCAAAGCAAATGACAACAAAAGAAACTATCTTTCTTTCTTTTACCGATATTTATCTTGCCATTTTATACCCTCTCTAGACTCAAATTTTTCAGTGGTGTCACTAACTGACATCAATATATTGTCCATGAACATCATACACTGTGATTGAGCATAGGTCAATAAATTCCTACTAAAGTTAAAAATTCACTTAGATAAACAGTTCACTTCCAAGAGACCTCAAATGACTAAAGGAAGTAACAAATATTAAATTTCAAAGTTGTGTCAGTTAGCCTTCCAGAAACACATCCATTGGTATTGACCACGGGTTGTCATTGATTTTATTTTACCAACTACTACGAACTACATAATCAATTAAGACATCAACAAAAACAACTCATAAGTTTATTAATGAAAGGACACATATCATTGATTTTTAGTTTACCAACTACTCCGAACTACACATTCAATTAAGAAATCAACAAAAATGACTCATAAGTTTATTAATGAAAGGAACACATATTGATTAGGAAAATGTACCTACAACTGCGATGAAGATTTTGACCTGCATAATAACCATCCATAGCCCCACTGATTTGTTGCATAATTCAGCCTTAAGCAATCTATATAATACTCATGCAAACTTTGATGTGCTGCAACAACTGAAAACTCGGCGTAAAACTATTTACATAATACAGAAAATGAACCCAAATCTGTCGTTTAGTAAAGCAACATAACAATGCATATGGTATATATCCTATGATTCATTATTCATTTAAAGAAAAGTTTTTTATTCATTTGAGACCAACGGAGACTTTATAAAAGAAGCCAACAGGTACTTGTGAAAATATTCTTTCCTACAATTCCATACAATAATTCATTCTTACATTGTGGAACTCTGTGACTATAAGTTATTGCTCGGAGGAAGAAAAGATGTAAACATGCGCCTTACTATTGAAAGTTGCAATGAAGGATGCCTACATTGTGCACCCAATAAATAAAATGATTATTTGTACAAAAAAAGGAAGTTATGAGCTCAAAGAGATCTTGAAAAGATAGTAATACCTGAACATCTACTTGCTACCTAAAAGGAAAAATAAAACTTCTAGAAAAATGACACAAATATCAGCTTTGGTAGTGCAGTATTTTAAGAAGAATTTATGACCCTTATATTTCCAGTTACTGAGTTACCAAATCATTTGAACATCCACTATATGTCTAAGAACAGTAAGATTACAATAAACATCAAGATGGTAGAAGCCATTTAACGTATTGCTACCAACCTAGTGGAAGGCACTTAATAAGTAGAAATCAACTTTAACAGTATTCACAAACATGACATATACACTTTACTTCCAAATTATTACAAATGACTATACTATTTTAACCTATAAATCTACCAAGACATACTCCCATCAAGTGGCACCTAAGGTCCCTATAACTGTTGTGAAACAATCGCCCAAATCGCAACATACAAATGCAAAAATACTATTAATTATAACCCAAATGCATAGCTATTATTGCATTCCTGGATTTCATGAAGTCACGACAAGACATATTATTCAAAGAGCCTCATCATGACCCCACTCTTATACCCGAGTAAAATAAAAATTATCGAGAATGTATGGTTTCTGCAAATATTATGTTTATCAGAACATGGCCAAAAAATAGGCCTTCTGATCCATTAACATAA
Source organism: Papaver californicum (assembly GCA_023531435.1). Classification (NCBI taxonomy): domain Eukaryota; kingdom Viridiplantae; phylum Streptophyta; class Magnoliopsida; order Ranunculales; family Papaveraceae; genus Papaver; species Papaver californicum. The sequence continues at coordinate 858,190 of JAJJMC010021118.1, read as the reverse complement.
CAATCATCGAGAAACGTATAAAAAATATGTTTTCAAAACCTAAAAAAAAACATGCTCTTAACAAATTGAGGAAAAACAAAACGATACAACTATTGGAATATGATTCAAACGGAAAATCAATCGTAGGCAAACAATAGGCTTATAGTAGTATGTGTAAGGAACTATTGAAGGCACTGCAAACCCAAGTACGCTAAAAACAACAGTAATATGAATCCGTAAATCCACTTATTATAAACATCAGTATATGAGTTCCATAGAGCGTAAATACCTAAGAAAGGGATAAGGGCTTGCAGATGACTGATAACCCAACACTTGTAACTGCAAAATGAAATATGGTTTCCTTAGATATCTTACAACTAGAATTCCATATTTTTCCGATCCGATTCCTCCACCACCGCGAACCCCAGATAGAGTCAGGCATGATACATTTTTACGTTATTGGGAGAACCCAAGTATTCTCTTTAGGATCCATGAAACAACTCTCAAAGATCTCATTTAAAGAGAAAGATATCAAATATATGGAGTTTCTTTTTGTATCCTATACAGATGATCCGATCCGCAAGGATCATGATTGGGAATTGTTTGATCGTCTTTCTCTAAGGAAGAAGCAAAACATAATCAACTTGAATTCAGGACAACTATTGGAAATCTTAGTGAAACACTGGATTTGTTATCTCATGTCTGCTTTTCGTGAAATGCAGAGGGTGGAGAAGTAGGAGTAACATCATCGGAATTTTCTAAACCTAGAAAACCCCCAATTGATGCATTTTGGATCAAAATAAAATGTTTCTGCCTCAGCTGCATTCCCTCTTAAAGTTATTCTTAACCTCTCAGTATTCAAGTCATCAAAGATGAAAAGATCCAACAATACCAATTCATATTAATGAGAATAAGTTTTTTTTATACCTACAGTAGTACTTGTGTGCAATTGGGATAATTGAAAAGTAAAACGACTTAGGTAGAACAACTTACATTCCTTCGAACAATATGTAATATTCATAGATTTTAACTAATTTCGTAATGAAATTTTCTTCTGCTCAACATTATTATATTTGACAACGAAAATACTCGTAAATCACGGCATTTGCCAAGAGCGAACCCTGGGAAAATAGGTCAATATTTTGCCGACAGTAGCTAAATACCTAGCGTCTGAAAGAGAACATATCCAGCTTTAGATACGTATGTAATTAATAACCTTCAAAGGCATCATTTGAGTTATATAGATGAAAGTTAAGAAGCTGGCCATGGTTGGGAAGACAAAAGCGTAAGAAACTTGAATAGATTTTCCATTACTTTTTCCAGTTGATGATGCTGATATTAATGGGTTCTTCGAGAAATAATGTACAGTTACTCCCTCAACTTAAGGGATTCTAATGGCTGGCTTAGACGCAGGAGTAAAAAACCTTAGAATTTGCTGAACTCAAAATCCCCAACTTGAAAAACCCTAATTTCAAAATAATCTTCTGCATCTTATAAGAAACCATAAAACAAAGTAAATTCACAACTTGAAAAAACAACGAATCAAGACATTATATAAGAAATTAAGAAATTAAGGTTCAAAATAAACATATGTTTTCTTAAAAATCTGGTCAAAGTAATTTCAGAAAGGATGAGGGGAAGAGAGAGAAAGAGTGTTTAAAAAAAAATGACTAATATCCTTCGCTTTTCGAGTAGAGATATCAACAACGCGACCATCCATCTACAACATTGATGGACACAAAGAGCAGACAGCACGACCCACCCAATATTTTGTTCACCCACACCCACTCACATAACATTACCCGAAATTTTCTGGTCGTAGGATCAAAAAAATACCATCTGGACGATATTGACCGTCAGATGGGACCTCCGGATCGTTCATGTCCGTATGATGTCTTTTTTATCCCCGAGACAAACACCATGTCTTTTTATAATATAGATAAGAAAATCAAAGGCGAGTCCTGGAAGGAAACTACAAGGGCCATGTGATGCGTATCTCTACATCTGGATATGTTTCAGAGTTATAGCTCATTGGATGAGCATAATTATTACAGGCCATAGCTAATTGAAAAGCATGAAAGTTTTGAGTTCTAAAAATGACTCTAAAATTTAAAAGAATAAAAGAAATTTATCAGGGTTGTCTTCTTGATCCCTTTGGTAACTAGCATGGTAATTGAAACTGATTTTGAATGTTCATTGGAATGCATTCCGGTAGAGCAAGGTGAATATCTAAAAACGGTGGCCATATCCTCCGCTTTTATTTCAACATTTGTGTGCTACCATTCCTTGACCCATTTGAAAACAGATCGGCTCCTCATGTTGCTCCATCTGTTTTAGAGTAAGCCGGGTGTCCTCCATCACCAATGATATTTCCTGCAAAATCAATAGCAGTTAGAGCAGTATAGTGAAAGAGGGTTTCAGGGTCTTGAAGAGTGCAGATTTTCATGATGACCCCAAAGGTGCCTCTAGTAATGTTTGAAGCAAGAACATTCTGAATAGTATCCCTAGTGTTGTAATGAAGAATGTTTAGGATATGATATTTGATGTTACAGATATTTTGTAAAAGGCACGTATGTTTTTGGCCATATTAGGGTCTGGATCGTAAAACATGTCGTTGATGCATTTGGGTCGTTGACTCACCATTGATTGTGTAATTTTTTACAAAAACACCCTTATCAAATAGTTAAAGGACATAATATCTTAACCTCGGTTAACAAGATGACCAGGTTTAACTTATCATACCCATTTTCTAACTAACCTGTGTAATAATAGTTAGATTTTAGTAGCCTTTGACCATATTTAAAATGTCAACTAACAATTGACTTGATGGTCATCAATGAGTCTACGAACCAAATGCATCAACGACATGTTTTACGACCCAGGCCCTAATATGATCAAAAACATACGACCCTTTTACAAAATATTTCTTGATGTTATGTATCCTTTTGCGAGAGCAGATATACTGTTTTATACTCTTTAATATTTGAACAGGGTTCAAACTAGTGTCATTGAAGATGTGTTCACAAATGGACTTCTAAATGAACCAGTAGGCAATAGCATAAGTGTCTTTTCCATACTTTCTATCAGTATTGGTTTCAAACCAAGAATTGAACCTATCCTTAAAGCAAGTGGTGTTACCAAATTCAGCTTTGTTGTGCCCTACAGATTTAGCAAAAGGGTAATCCATGAAAAGGTGATTCATGTTTTCCTCCCCACAATTGCAAGATTTACACATAGGATCAATATAGTGTAATATGCTTGCAGTTTTAGTATTAGTGGGGAGGATACCATGAGCACACTTCCATAAGAAGAGTTTGATAGCTGGGATTATGTATATTCTCTATATTTTGCAACAATGACTTTAGTATTGGTGACTTGTTCATTATACATGTGATCAAAGTATTGAAAGGTATGATATACTTAGTTGCTTCGGCAACGTAAAGTATAGAGATACGAAGAATAGTTTATCTATAGACTTTGTTGATTATGATATTGCACTAATTGGTAACTTATTGTTATTTAGTGTATTGAACTTCCGGGTGAATCCAAGCCTTATTAAATATGTTTGATATCAATTTCAGAAATATATTGTAAGGAAGTACACTTACAAAACTTTGTTTCAGAGTCGAAATAGGGTTCAGGGACATGACTTTTGTTTACTTTTTCGATTAGTTTGTTGGTCTTCACGGGTTTGTGCAGATATCAAGAAGTGTATAAGTTATAATGTCCATATAATGATTTGAACATGTGCTAAACTCTAAGTTTTTTAATGTTCAAGAATATACCTTGATACTCAAAGCAAGATCCTAAAATATCGATTTTTCCATATCTTATTTGATATTGAATTATATGTGTTAGCGCACTGCTCAGTTGAACCCACCAAGTGTTGGTATATCAAGTTTGGTTGTCGTTTAGTTTATCGCTTGAGAAGATTACTAAAGTAAACTTCGTTAGCGTAGACTAGGAACATAGAATGTTGAGACTTTCTATAGTTACTCTTGAAGATATGAAGATGTATTGAAGATAAAAGAAGACATTGTCCTTCAGTTTAAGGTTAGTAACTACAAGACTTGACTTATTCCGTTTCCATCCATTTTTTATGCAAGTTTGTACTCATTGAAAACATAACATAGGAAGTTACGTTTGTAACAATGACTTTAGTATTGGTGACTGGTTCACTATACAATGATCAAAGTATCAAAAGGCATGATACACATAATTGCTTCGACAACTTAAACAATATAGAGTTATGAAGAATAGTTTATATATAAACTTCGCTGATTATGACATTGCATAAAATTGGTAACTTGTCATTATTTAGTCTGTCGAACTTCCGATGAATCCAAACCTTATTAAATATGTTTGAGAGCAATTTCACAAACATAGTATAAGGAACTGGACTTGCGAAACTTTGTTTTAGATTCGAAAAGGGGTTCAGGACCGATCCCAGGATCAATCCCTTGAGCAGGATCAATCCTGAATAAATCCGACTTCTATTTACTTTTTTCGATTAGTTTATAATCTTCACGTTTTTGTGGGAATATCGAGTCAGATCGGAATGTTCATTAGAATGTCGACATAATAATTTGAACATGTGTTGAACTCTAATTTCTTAATGTTCAAGAATACACCTTTGATACTCAAGAAAAGATCCCGAAATATCGATTTTTTATTATCATATTTGGTACAAAATTATATGTTTTCCATTTTCAGAGGTTTGCATATCTCTACCAAGATATATTAGCAAAGTACATGTTATGTGTTAGCTAATCTTAGTTGTCAGACTAAGAGTAAAATCGATTATGAGTTGGATATTACTTTGTGTTTACATATTTCAAAAATATATTATAAATACATATCTTGAAATTTTTTAAAATTAGTAAATAAAGTACTTCCAATAAATGCCTTGGTCATAATACTATAACAATAGAGTCTTGTATTCTAACAAACTCATCCGAGAACACACCTTTTGTGAGTGTGGGAAAGCCAACTTGTTAAAGAAGTATAAGTGATCTAATTAGGTGAAACATCTTGCGTGACCTTTTGTTAAAGTCCTCTTTGGGATCAAGAAACCTCTAGTTTTACCGTTGGTAGAAGACTAGATTTTTATTTAGTTTTCAGTTGATTACTTGTGACTGAACTAACGTTGTAGTCATCTTCAATAGAGTAAACTTGTTTATACGAAGGTCCTTCTCTTTTGATATAAGGCCACACAAGTTTCTTTGGAGATTCGACTAGTAAAGATCTTCAAATTACAAATATATCCTTATTTTTTTAGGGGTTTTACAGATCTTCCCCCCCCTTAGATTTTTAAAAATACTGATATAAACCCCTAGATCTTGCATAAGTCTTAAAAAATGTCTTACAAATATTAGTAATAGATGTGATTAATATTAAAGTTTACTTATAAGTATCAAATTTTGTGGTGATATACGAAAAACATCATAAATTTAGTAACAAAAACGTCTAAAAATTTTAGGCGGCCTTCGACCGTAATTTTGTAGAGTGATACCATATTTTACCATATTCCCCTAACCAAAATTGTTTGGCTCCGCCAGTGGGGTGATCAATAGTGGAATCAAGTTGTTTTGCAGCGATGACTCTAAAGATTATTATTGAAGATTGAAGACTTGAAGACTTTTCTTTTTGGTTCTGATGTTTGTGTGACTTTATGCGAACTTGATTCTCTAGGATTACACAAGCACTTTATTCGTAAACATCATACTTGTAGAAGATTGAACAAACAGTCTAGTTGCATTAAGTTGTTTGGATAAAGCTTGTTCATCAAGATTGATTATTTCGATAATCATGGTCTTGGTTTGATCTTTTGACCAAAGGGGTTTTATTGATAAAACAGAAGGCATTTTTTCTCTACTTTATCTTTGATCTAAATATTGATTCTGGGAGATTGATAAGTGAGTGGGTTACTGAAGCGGGTTAGTCATTTATTGTTTCGGGTTACGATCCAAACAAGTCAGGTGCAGAAATCTTCATAGTGGTGAAGCGACTTGAGATAGTGGACTATTTCTTGAGATTCTAGTGCAAGATTGGACCAAATCCAAGCAAGGAGGTGGCTAGGGATCGAGAGGTTTTTAATTTTTTAGGTAGTTAGTGTTTGAAATACTATCAAAATATGGCTTTACAAGATCATAATAATCTTTATTATCCTAACTAGATCTTGGGGAGCTTGTGATGCGCATACCGAAACCATCGACTAACCCCTCAAGCTAATTGAAATCATAGACTATTAATTGTTGCACAAAAAACGGGAGAAAATCAATTATTCGTTAAAGTTTCAAAATAGAATGACGCTTGTAATTACCTAACATAAAAAGAGTCGTAAAATAACTAGATGTTATATGACAAATAAATGCATCAAACAAATAGGACAATAAAATTAAGTTTGTATTGAAGTTATTATCATGCGGTTATATATGCAAAGTTTAATTACTCTTTTTTTCTGGAAAAGTGATAGTAACACTTTTCCAAAAATAGAGGTAATATTATATAGACAGAGGTATATGAGAATAAATAAATAGGGAAACAAAATTAACTACAGGAACAAAATTAAAAAGTCAAAAGAAAATAGTCTATAACATAATACATTGCAATAATATGGATTAAATTTAAGTACCGATTTACATATATACCACTAAAAATATTTATGCAACTCCTGAATCGAAAATGAAAATAGGATCAATTTGGATTTCAGATATAATTAGATAAAATTCACATTAATGCCACTTATGTATTCAAATGTGAAAATCCAGGAAGAAAATATGGACATTTTGGTTCTTTTCAACATGCTCTACAATAATGTTGTCCAAGGAATATTCAATCTAAACTATCATGCTTTCATCCGAAGGAATGAGGAAGAACAACCTTTTATTATTACTTTTGTTTTAAACAATCTCCAAATTATTTACAGACTTGATAATCTGGAAACTCTAAATTTAGCTACTTATTGTAAAAAAAAATGATCATAGCCAGGGTAGAACTTACTACAATTTTCCTGGATTGGTCCTGTAACTCACCCTTAGGCTATGCCTAAGTTGTAGTTTTTTTAAAAATAATAATAATGTAGATAGGACTGCATATGGTACGGGTAAAACCAAACAACCGAATCCAATCGTTTATGGCTAAACCGAACCTCACTATTAATTCAATAGTAATCAATGGTTTTAGACTATGGAAAACCTCGGTTAGATTTTGGTTTACCCTAAAACCAAATTGAAACCATCCGTTTAAACCGATTGATAAGGGTTGTTAGATATTAGTAGATTATAACCATGGATGTTATCCCTAATACTTATCATTTTACATTAGTCAAAATAATTTATATTATTTCAGATTCTTTATGCAAAATAATCTCATACTCATTATATTGTGATATATTAAAAATATTCACTATGAGTTTTATCTTTCTGGTCAATACGTGAATTTTTGCCTCCCTAACAAACTTGAAAGTTTAATATTTTTATCGGTTTATCAAAAGCCGATAGGTAATAAACCAAAACGGTTCAGCTCAGTCTAAAACTGAACCGAATTTGACTAATGGTAGTACCGGTTTTCAAATCATTAAAACTGAGTTTATCGGTTTTAGTTTTAGTTGAGTTAAAAATCGAACAAAACCATACCATGTGGAGCCCTTAACGGTAGATAAGGTGGGTTCCCTGTATAGATTAAAATATATATTTTTCTAAATATCTACCTATTTAATCTTAAATTTGGTTTTATAATTATTATTTTTGAAGCAATAAAATATAATATTAATGTCTTAAGATTAACCGACTCTAATAAATAAGAGTATCAATATTTCTGTAAAACTATCTCAGGGAGTTCCAAATATTATTAATAAATTTCACCCTAGGAAATTGTATTAGTACATATAGGCCGAATTGGCCAATCATATCAAACGTGATTTTCCATTTAATCTTGATATCCAGATGTATTTATATGTAACGGTTGGCTTTTTTGTTGATTAATCTCAATAACACTAATTTTAATTTATTGTCAAAAATCAAATCAAAACTTAGAAGAAAAAAAAATATTATTGTATCATTAGTATCGTAATAAAGTTATTAAGTGCTGAAATTAGTGATTCTGAGTTCGAAACTGGTCGGCACATATGAAGAAAAAAAAGAGAAAGAGAAAGGCCAAGCTGCAGCAGTAAGTTGACAAGGTGCTTATAGACAAAATCTCACCGTTTCCACCCAACACTCTGCTCCACAATCTCTCTTATCCTCTTTACATGACACCTAACATTGCTACGTCCAAATAATAGTAAAACCTAACATTCTTCCTGATCACTCCTTACACTTAAAGCTTAATGCCCTACAAGCCCTTTGAATCTCATAAGACAATCTTACCCTTCACTACACACCCCAAGCATCTCGAGTATACAACGTTGAAAATTGAAGTATAAAAAATGAAGAAGTTGCAATTACAAGAAATCTTTGTGTCTAATTTAGTCACCTAAGATAGATTTCATGTATCTTTCCTTTAAAGCACAAATTCTCCAACTCTTCTTCCACTTCTAGACACAAACACAAGATCCCATAATGGAAATGGATCACTACTACCAGAGCTCAAGTGAAACAATCATGGCTTCATTGCTAACTCTAACACCAACTCAGTTCTCTTATCTCTCCCATACTCTCTCTTCAGACTTCCATATTCAAACACACCGTCTTTATTCGCTCCTATCTTCGCCACTCCGTTTCGCACACACTCTTCAGTTCCTTCAAACTCTTTCTCTCCATGATAAAACCTTACTCATAGCTCGTTACCTTCAACGAACACTAAAACAGATCACTAACACTTGGGAAACAGGAACACATAATGCTTCTCCAAACACGGGTTATTCGTATCCGAATCGATTAAGGTTAAGAGAATACGATGCCGTTTCATTACTCTTGCTACTTTGTGAAGTGTATCAATACAATTCTCAATTTCTACAGACGTATTCGTTGATGGAATGGCGCGAGATTCTCAACGATTACGTGTTTAATAACACTTTAATGAGTATTTCAGGCATGGGTTTCTCATGTACTAGTCTAGTTTTATGTCCTTATATTGATAATGTGATAAAATGCAAGAGATTTCTTGATACTATGATGATTTGCACCGCCGGTCATAATAAACAGGTTGCTTCGGCAGCATCGGCATTGGCAGTCGTTTCGTTAAGATCAGTGCAGGTTTGTAATGAAAATGGAAACAGTGGGGTTGATCCTGTGTCCTGTGTAGTATGTAAAGAAGAAATGAAACAAGGAAGAGATGTTTGTGAAATGCCATGCAAACATTTATTTCATTGGATTTGTATATTGCCATGGTTAAAGAAAAGAAATACTTGTCCTTGTTGTAGATATCAAATGCCAACAGAAGATGTTTTTGGTGAGATTGATAGATTATGGGGTGTTCTGATCAACAAAGGTTGTTGCAGATTAAGGAATTGAATCTGTTTCTGAAAGTTTGATCTGGAGGACCAGATTTGTCAGTGCATAGGGAATTGGTTTGAGATGAGTGGATGTTGGGAATTGGTTCATTTTTCATGGATAAAGTGAAACGTGGAAGTTAGATATGGGGTTAGAGTTTACATTGGATCTGATGGAGATAGCTTCATACATTCCAGCTTTGTTACAAGAATCCATAAAGGAGTTGTATAAAATTATTACACATTTTCATTTTCATAGGAGTCACACTCAGTTTGATGTACTCTGATCCTCTATTACAATGCTAGGACTGTAATGCCTTTGTTTTATAGGGCTTCATCTTCTGGTAATTGTAGTCATCTGCATTGCATTTCTGAGAATTTGATTCCATATTAGTACAATCTCCATGAATCCCATCAGCGGATGCCCCCCGGTTGCCCTTAATTCACAGAAAACAACTCACATCTCAAGAATGTGATTCATATTCGGGTACTTTTGTCATCCGACAGGCGACAATTTGAGAGTAGTAATCAGTGAGGATAAGCACTTGGTAGAATTGGGATGTATTATGACTAGGCCTTGTAAAGAATCAAGTGTATAAGAATAAGTGGGGGTGGGGCTATATCTCTGACATCCAGTCACAATCACAAGACCAATAGCGAGTCGACTCATTTAACTCGTAGACTCATCTGACTCGCTATATCTCAATTCTCAACCATGCCTTTGGATAAGTTTTCCTTCCAGACAAACTTTCCACAAGAAAACTAAAATGGCAGCTCAAGTTGTTCCAAACAACTACACTCATGGCAAACCTGAAATTCTTCAGAACTTTCAAATTATAACCTCCAAGCTAGAGTTATGCTGCTCTCTTCAACAAGCCAAGCAAATTCACGCTTGCATTATCCGTAACGACCTGCCAGTGGAAATCTATGCAAAGCTCTTACAATTCTGTACTTCATCTTCTTCCTCTGCTAATTCCCTTAACTATGCTACTCGAGTTTTTGATAATCTTCAACACGAACCAACCATTTTTATATATAATACCATGATTAGATTCTATGCTAATAATAATTCATCGCGAGCTTTTTTGCTCTACAGACGGATGAGAGAAAGAGGAACACAACCCAACAATTACACCTTCACCTTCCTTGTAAAAGCTTGTACTGTTAACGATTCTTTACTTGGTCCTGCAATACATGCCCAGAGCATTGTTTACGGGATTCAAGGGACAGACATTCACGTTTACACTTCGCTGCTTAACATGGATGCCAATGCCACTACTAGAGATGGAAGTTTACCAATTGCCAGGAGCTTGTTTGATAGGATGAAGAATAAAACTGCAGCGACTTGGAATTCCATGATAGCTGGGTATTCAAGGATAGGGAAGATTGATACTGCGAGAGAGCTCTTTGATCAGATGCTTGAAAAAGATGAACATTCTTGGAATGTTATGGTTTGTGGGTACACCAGAACTGGAGACTTTGATGTTGCAGAAAGATTGTTTAATCAGATGCCAAAAAAGTCTTTACAAAACTTGGAATGCCATGATTGCAGGATATGTCAGGGCTTCAAAGCCAGCTGAAGCCCTAGCTCTCTTTCGGAAAATGCAGATTGCTGGTATTAGACCAGATGCAATCACAGTAGTCACAGTACTTCCGGCTTGTGCTCTTTTGGGTGCTATAGATATGGGAGAATGGATTTACATGTTTGTCGAAAGAAACAAACTTGATCATAACATATCAGTCTGTAACGCCATAATAGATATGCATGCGAAGTGCAGTTCTATAGATAAGGCATTTGATGTTTTCAAGGGAATGAGAGAGCTAAGTTTGGTCTCCTGGAACACAATTATATCTGCATTGGAAATCCATGGTCGTGGTGGAGAAGCAATAGAGTTGTTCACAGAGATGGAAGATGGAGTAGTACCTGATGACATAACATTTGTGGGATTACTAAATGCATGTGCCCAGACTAGGCTTGTTGGAAGTGCAAAATTTTACTTTGATAAAATGCAAAATGTTTACGGCATACCTCCAAAGATCGAGCACAACTTTTGGATGAAGCCCTGACACTCGTAGATCAAATGCCCGTCGAACCTAATTCAGTTATTTTAGGCTCTTTGCTGAATGCTTGCAGGATTTGTAGAAACTCCCAAGTAGGTGAAAAGGTTCTGCAGAAACTGGTGCAATTGGAGCCTTTAAATCCAGGTTATTATGTGCTGCTTTCAAATATGTATGCCGCTGCTGGTCAATGGGAAGAAGTTACCAGGGTGCGGAACTTGATGAAATCTCCGAGGAGTTGGGAAGATGCCAGGATGCAGTTCAATAGAGATTGATAACATGGTTCACGAATTCGTTGTTGGAGATAAGACTCACCCTCAGACCCAAGAAATATACACAAAACTTAATGAAATTTCGTCGAAGCTGGAATCTGCTGGTTATCTGCCTGATACTTCAAATGTATTGTTTGACTTGGACGAGGAAGAGAAAGCACAGAATCTTTCACTACATAGTGAGAAGCTGGCAGTTGCATTTGGTCTTCTAAATACTAGACAAGATAAGCCAATTCGAGTGGTGAAAAATCTCCGAGTTTGCAGAGACTGTCACTCTGCAATAAAGCTAGTCTCCCAATTATACAATCGAGAAGTCATTCTCCGAGACTGTAACCGTTTTCATCACTTCAGAGACGGTTGTTGTTCTTGTAATGAGTTTTAGTAACAATAAATGCTTCACGTATGGCCATAGGCCATGCAAGTATAACAACAAGAGTTCACCATTACAGGATACAAAGGAGTCAATTCATGATAACCAAGAATGACATTCTCAACAAAAATTAAAAATTGGGATTTCACGATATTGTGATTAACATGCATACAAACATTTAACTCAAAACTAATTCATAGCTAACATGAATTAGTGATAATAGTATAACCATAGTTTTCGTAGCAAAATCCCTGAAGAGATTTCAAATAAATGTTTACTCCCATAATTACCATAGCAACACAAACACCAAACAATGAGATTACAATTCAAATTCATTATGCATATATAGCAAAAGCAGCATCATAAAACACTGTTAGCGAGAAAAATCGCACATTTCATGTTTCAAGAATCACAAAATTGAACCAAAAAGATCATTCAAAAAACAGTCATTTCTAATTACTAGATGATTACGTGCGGTGGGGGCAGACGAAGAAACAAAAACCGAGTTTTTCATTTCTGTTGGAAATTCAAAATTGTAATCAGCTCATTAGCCATGGCCCGTTCTAATTATTGGACCAAAACAGCCTTACTTATTTACAGATGAACTCTTCACTTGTTCACAATCAAATTTTTATAGCCAATTCAAAGGCGTTCTAGCTTGTTTCATCCACCGCCACCTTGCCTAGCACTGCCGTGACCACCACCTGGATTGGAGTATTTTTTTACACGCATAAACTCAGTATCATATTAACAAAATACCAGTATAGACCTTAAGCAACAAGAGATTGCTGACTTTTTATCTTTTTAAGTGACTAAGTAGAAAAGAGGCTTTCCGCAAAACTTGTAATTAGGGGGGGTGAGGAGAGGAGGGGAAACAAAGGAGACTCCATCCATCTCAATATTTTTGCAAGTCTTTTTCGTGCTATCATAGGAATACAAACTGACGAAGTCTGCATAGGTTTAGTAAATATGCCATTTAAAGACTATCTGCTCAGCCATTAACGAAAGAAACAATCGTTAAGCAATACATACAAGAACTCGTGCACAAACTACACACATTCGAGACTAGTCTAGTTTCCAAATTGAATACCCAATTAAATACATTAGATAAATCACCAGGGCAGCCACCGTTACTTTAGACTATTCAGGGGAGACTACTTATTTGATTTGATGTGAAACATCTCCGCAGAAACATAACATGTATAGCATGATTGGCTCCAGCTTTCAGCTGCTAATTAGAAAATAAGTTCTTACAAATGAAACCACTCGGGCAAGGAAAATATAGAAACAGTCGGATCATCTAGTATGCCACTACAAATGACAGTACATTCAAACAAAAATATTGATGCTTTCTTAACATTGTTATATATAATTTACCATGCGTTTAGGGTGTGTATCTAATCCCTGGTCTAATTGTGGAACTTGGATCTAATTATGAGCTTTCAAAACACGTACAGTCGACCTTATAATTAACTCCAAAAACACAAAGTTCTTTGGAGATTTAACTCTAAGCTTACATGATAAATATGAGTTAATAGAGTTAAAAAGAAATGCTTACAGTTTGATACATGAAGCTATCACGTTCATCAACAGGCAGGATTCAACATACTCTTAGCACTGCACATTTTATCACATCAAGTATGAGTCTTTATGAAGTGACAATTGATCTGGTAAATTAGTAGACTTGAAACTGTTTTCACCTCTGAGAGCAAATTATCAAACAAGTTAGCTACATACTTGTCAATGAATTACAAATGAGATATGGAAGTATAAGTTGCTTTCAAAAACTCCAAAACATTGGAAAGATATTAACAATCTACCAACTAATCTCAACATACAGAAAATCTAACATACCCATTCACCCAAATTTAGCTAGGCTACAAATTTTATTCATTACTGTTCATAACAACATAAATCAGAAATAAATTGCTTAAAACCATCATTCCTTTCAAACTGGAGCATCACCAATTTCTATTTTCTCAAATCAATACGAAAGCATTTAGAACACAAGCTAACTATAATTTCCAATTGCATCGATTCCCTGAAGTAGTTCCAGTATCACCCCAAATATCTAAACAGAACCCAACTCTGTTTTTTTTTTTTGAATGAATATGGTAAAGAAATCGATCGATTGTTTGTTTGATTATATTTGAAGGAAATTTATAATTAATTTGGATGATTATCTCAAGTTCTATCTCAATTTAAGAAATTGTGAAAACAAAAAAGTTGATTTCAATACTTGTAAGCAAGCGTAGGAAACAAATCAACAAAGACACAATTTTCATATAATTGAACTGAGAATCATAAAATCACACCAATACCCAAACAAAAGCAAAGATTAAATCTTTTTCTCCTTTTCGATAAGAATTTCAAATCTCACTCAATCCCTAATGCTTCCTCTTCTTATTACTCCCACTAATATCCCTGTCTTCCTCATCCATCTCTTCTTCCACTTTCTTTCTCTTCTTTCTCTCTGTTTTCACTAAAACCTCAGTATTATTACCAACACTCTTAATTACTTCATCTCCTTCATAGTTTCTTTCAGTATCAATTAAAACTCCGTCATCAATAATCTCAACCTTGGGTTTCTTCTTCAGTTTCCGTTCTGATTTTCCAGATTTAAGATTACTATGATATCGTGCCAATACATTTAGTGAAGCTGAAGTACGTTTCACATAAACTCGAAGAGCATGAGAAGCACCATTTTCAGAAGACACAAATCCTTTTAGAATTGAAGAAGCTTCTGTTAACGATACAGGTTTTGAAGATAAAACAAATCCTGAAACTGTCTTCATCTTCACAATTAACAAATCAAGGGTTTTTCAGAGATTTTGTAAGAGGTCTCTAATGGTGAAGAAAGCTAGGGTTTATGGAGAAAGAGGAGGGCATAACTAAATACTGGAATACTGGAATTTCTAGGGCTTTCCTGGATACTGGAATCAAAATTAAACCGGTTTTGGAGGGTTGGGTTTTCTACGGTCTTATTGAGATTACCTGGTTTAGTTAAGGGCTATCTGTGCTGTCAAATTGAACTCGAACACTATAGGTCTTAAAAGTAGGGTGAGCAAAACACCTAAATCAGCGGATTCATCTGACCCAATCCTCGCATTTGATGGGTGGACATCTGATCAGTTTCTTGAAGGATTGGACACGGGTGGTTTTTTAAAATCTGAAGTTATTACAAATTAGATACGGATGAAACATCGCCTATCTGTTGGGCATCCGACCTTAAAGAATATCAAAATCATGAAATTGTAGCTAAAAATATCATTGTAGATTTTTTATCACATTAAAATTTACTTTTCTTTCGTGAACAGTTTTCAAAGACACATTCGAATTTTGTTTAAGAACACGCAGTTTCTCGAGGCTAAATTCCTTGAGTTATTTTATCCACTCCTCTGTCTATTGCAAAACCATACCCAAATAATAAATATCATTCATAATAAATTAGAAAGCAATACGCATAGAAAGGGTAAAATAACTTGTACAATGTGTCATTAATCATTTACCTAATCTATTTTCTTACCAATCAACTGTTGTGTTTTCAATTCTTCTTGCAATGCCTAAACAGTCGATTACAAACAATTATTACACATATATAAACAAACTAGTAATAATCAGTAAAAAAAAATATACGAAAACAAATAGACTAGAGTAGTAATAATCTTATATTGATATACTCATATCAAAAAACTCCTTCAACCTAAACAAAACACAATGAAATCATGTATAGAGATGGTGATCGTTGGTGTTAATAATGCAAAAATGAGTAGTTCCAAAGTGATGAAATATGCCAATCCACCCGCATCAAATCTGACCATTTGTTCACCCGCGGATGTCAAATCCGTTGGGTGATGGACCAAACGCGAGTGGAAATTCTTAAATCCGCAATATTAATAGATTGGACACGGATGATATCAAATCCGCATCTACTATTCGTTGCTCACCCCTACTTAAGGTAAGGGAATACTCAATAAACTATGTCGTATACAATACTAATGGTATAGTTTGTGATGCTTCAATTCTATTTAAAGAGGATATATATTAGAAAAGGCTACCTGGTATTGTACTTTCATTGTGCTTTGCTCTAGAAGAAGATCCGATCTTAGTTGGTACTTCTACCAGGTCACCAGAAAATGTTATATGGGTTGTGATTCTCATTAAATTTCTCTACTAATATAATTGTACTAATTAAACAAGATAATTACAAGGCTATTAAGTCGTATTACCAAAAAACCTTCTTTCTTTTTTTTTTTGCCTGAGCATCAACCGCCATGTTTCCTAATCTATGGATGAAATTGAAATCCAAAAAATTATGCATTCTTTTAACACCCTTTTTGCATCTTGAAGGATGTAGTTGTATTCCTTTTTTTTCTTGTAAATATTTTAAATTTTTTTGACAATCTCCTATAATATAAGAGTTATGCGTATTTGTCTCCTTCTCTTACTTAGTTGTAAGTCATATAGCTACAGCTTCTGCTTTTTCTGGATTTGTTGCATTGATGGATACTGTTGAGGCCTAGTTGCAATCACCTGTGTAGTCCCTCGCTAAGAAACCAACAACATAGCTAGCTATAGTCCATGAGCATCAAAATTGATAGTTATACAGTTTAGAGGAGGGTTTCTCCAATTTTCCTTCCTTTTAGTACCATTTATTGCCTGCCTAAGAATAAAAATGGTGTTATCTTTCGAGGATTTTGGTTTCACTTTTGGCCGAAGCCAACCCCCTGTGTTGATATCTCGACTCCCTATTTATACTAGAACAACAACAACTCTCCAAATCTTCAAAGAAATCTTCAAAATAAAAATTCTTCACGGGAATATTTTCTTTCTCGGTCTGATAGTTTCTTACTCGATCAATCTATTATTCCCTCTTTACTATGTTGCATTGTTTATTCTAAAAAGATATCTAAATTTATAGAAACAATCTTCAATTAAATAGGAAGTAATCCCTCCCTGATTTTCTTTCCGAGAAATAAACATAACCCATTTTTTTACTTTGATTATGTTTTGATATCACATGTAAAAGTGTTGTACGAAACCCTTTAAATAAGGAAATAATATATTTGTCTTAAACCTTGTGAAACTTTCCAAAATTTGTACACACACTTTCACTTTTACTTAGACAAGAGAAGAAATATTTCCCGCCTAAATTCGGTTTCAAATAAAGACAGTGGGTACCTTTATCCAAGTCTTGGGGTGCCCTTATCCAAAATGAGGGTGACTTTAGTAATTTTCTGGGTGCCTTTAACACTTTTTCGAGTGGATTTTTCCATAATTGTTTATTTTCCAAAAATACCTACAAACACATAAAATGACAATACTGGTACACAATCGAGCACTAACAAAATAAAGAATTGAGACAAATCAAACACAAAAATGTGTCTATCAAATACCCCCTAACTTATTTTTTGCTAGTCCTCGAGAAAATATAATCTAGAAAAATAAAAAGTCTTAACTCACTGTCGCAGGCATCGCGATTGCACTTAGCGTGTGCAACAAGCCTTTAAACCCCTAGGTGTCCCTAGTGGACGAGTTTTGTCTCGTGAGGGTTTACAAGAGGTGCACCCACAAAACCTTTTACTCCAAACTCTAGATACTTGTGAACGATTGAGGGTAGCACTAAACATGTTATTTAGTTGGCTACAAAATTCTTTGGCTATGGGAGGAATTACCCCATTTTGAATCCAATTGATGTACACGAGTTTGCGCTCGAGCGTACTAAAAGTCATATATAAGAAAATAAATCACTACTCAGAAATTCTTACTATGGACCACGATACTCGGAATTAACAAACCATATCACATGAATAGATTAAGAAGATGGATATGGAGATAGAAGTGTGCGCATATTGAACAAGGTGAACGATGTTTCCCAGAATATTTGTATGAACATCATGCCAAGATAAACCCTAATGGATTGAGATACACACCCACTGTCTGAATCCTAATTTCTAGTATCAACTCAGCTGGTACATACAAGGGCCCTAACGGTCGATTTATTAAATATATACAATTATTTTTTACTTTTTTTTTCTTTCGACAACATGATTAGATCTTTTGAATCTAAGCGCATGCTCCTTGTCAGCAGATTACATGATAGTTCTCATGGATCCTGCGTTCCACGCTTGCTTAGGATACGGAGACAGGGAGAACACACACATATTGTTATCCAATTTTCACTTTTTTTTGTCAAGTTCAATTAAAATAATGGGGCTTGATCTCAATCATTATACTTCATCCTAGCGGCGACAACAAGGTGATACTAGTGCCCCACCAAATCACTTAGAGAAACACAAAAAAATTGCAAAAATAAAAACAAAACGGTGACAACTCCGAGATATGATGAAGATTATCATGTTATTTCTAACACCTGAGCTCTGTCCTTTTATGAATATACCATTTAGCTGGGTCCCTCAACTCCTATAGACAAGAATTTTGTTTCCATCTACCTAGAATGGTCAGTGTCATCCTAAATTGTTAACAAGTCTCTAAATTTAGGAGTTTTTGGTACAACTAAAATTTAAAAATTTTCTCCTTTACCCCCAAACTTAAACTGAACATAGTCCTCGATGTTCTAAAGATAAATTAATATAAGCATGAACAAAAAGAAACAATCAAAGTAATAGGGATATGGAAAGATCTTACCAGCACCGTGTACCAAAAGCATATGGGTTGCCTCCCATAGAGCGCTAAGTTTAAAGTCTTCAGCCAAACCAATAAAGGATTAGTCACAACTTACGAATCATATAACAATAATCTGAATAATTGCGGATCCTTGAAGTCAATTGAATATTATTCAAATAGCTGACCACAATGGAGTTCATGAAAGTAGTGGTCATTCTTAAGAAAATGTGTCGATTCAAATTTTCTAAAATAATCGGATTTGGTTCCAAAATTTAAGAATTGACACATTTAAAGTTGAAAATTTCCCACATTTTGTAAATAAAATTTTGGTGGGACAACAAAGTCAATTATGGTATTATCGCCTAGGTAAACCACATCAACCAGAGGATGGGTATTTAACGATTGAATTTATTTTCGGACAATATTAGGTTCGGGAAACAATTCTTGAAGATAGTCTCTTAAAATGGTAGAAGCACAAATGTCAAGTCCCAAGTGAGGGACCTGTATAAGAGTCAAAGGTAAACCACGGGGAGGATGATAATCACCCCCAAACTTAGAATTTTGGGTGTCTCTAGATAGACTAGTCACAATTTCCCTAATTTCTAGATCATCAGATTCCTGAAAATGGTCAATTGCTTTTTCTAAGTTATAATCAGGTGGTGCATCCTCACTCAAATTTAAAATCTTTACGAGTCTATCTTCTTCATCAGGGACTATAATCTTTGAATCGTTGGACTCTAAAACACTAGTATCGAGATAAACTCATTCCTCTAAACCATCATCGTCTTCATAATAACAAGGAAATATTTCACCGTTTATAATAATGGTATCTCTAGTTAAATCCTTTTCCTCTTGAATAAGCAAATAATCATCAACATTATTTGGATTGGAACTAGAAACATCAATATTATCGTGAAATTCAATTGTTGTAGAAATTTGCTTACCATTATGACTACGGATTTCAATTTCCTCATCAACAGTATCCTCATCATCATAATAATATGAAGATGATTTAACCTTATCTAAATAAATAGTGTCATCAACTCTAACCTCATCCTTTAAATTAGGTAAATTTTCATCATTATTATCAAGGGTAAAATTGGCAACACTATTTTGGCACAATAGGTTCTTTGACACAAACCTATTTGTATTCTCAGTCAACATCTTGAGTGATTCTTCTAGAGGCACAATAGGTTCATAAGGAGTACTAGGTCGTAAAAGTCTTAGTGATTCTTCCAGAGTCATAAAAAAACACAAGTTATACACCAATTGCATCTTCGGGCACCGATATTAGGAAAACACGTGGAATAGTATACTGAACCCTCTGGGCGTTATCAGTCGAAATTCCACAAGTCTTAGCCTTGTACCTTTGACCAGTCTTTGAATGTAGGTATATTTTGCTAAGGTAACCTGAGCCTACCCAATTTTTGTCGAACCTGCATTTGCACATGCACTATAAAAAAATGTCGAACTGGTATTACGATAACCAATACAATGAATATCCGATTGAGTTTCAAACCAGACATTACCCGTACTAGGACCATAGTGTGGATAGTACTTGGGACCATTACAAACCCTCTGGAGGTTATGGTTCATACCATGGTGATCCCAATTACTATTCATACGCGTACCAGTCATATGAACGGGAAAACGAGCAAATTCGAGTTCGTTGTCTTTGAAAGAGGCCCTCGAGCGGTTGCGACCTAGTAATACTAAACAAGCAAGCAAGCAACAAAAACAAATGTCCAAAAAGAAAATAAGGAAAATGAAAAACAACTTGATAGACACATTTTTGTGTCTAATTTGTTCCTAATTCTCTGTATTATTAGTGCTTGATTTTCTATTCTTAGTGTGTGATTTTATGTGTTTGTAGGTATTTTCGGAATATAAATATTTGTGGAAAAAATCGGCTCAAAAAGTGATAAAGGCTACCCCCAGGAGAAATTACTAAAGGCACCTGCAGCTTGGATATGGGAACCCCTTCTCTTTCATTTGAAAATGAAATTGGCGGGAAATTATTTTCCTCGCTGTTATTACCTGAACTATTTGAGAAGGGATTTGGAAGAGTTTTTATCGTGGATTCTCATGATTTTTGATAGATATCAACTTGTTAAGACTAAACAGAGTTGGTAAGAGAGATTGGAAAAAAAGAAGATGTTGATAAAACAGGGTGGTGAGAAAGTTTCGGAGTTTTGTTTATAACTTGGAAGTTACGTGAAGAGTTGGATAGGATATACATATCTTTTGTTGGACTCAATTTTACCGTTGGAGAGAGTTTGGGAAGTAAGGGAGAACTAAGAAGACTCGTGAGAAGAAAAATCCCATAACTTGCTGAGAATAAACACAATTTTTTAGAGTTGTTTTAGGATTGAATTGAGTCCTTATCGATTAGCGAATAATTCTTAGGTCTTCTGAAACCTATATAAGCAAACATATCGAAAATAGAGGAGGTGGGGT
>JAJJMC010021118.1:813274-828819 GCA_023531435.1 Papaver californicum | reverse complement strand
ATGAGTTGACCCGGTGACGGCCCGATCCAGCTCGCTGGGCTGACCCGATGGGTTGACCCGATCCAGGGGTGCCCCAATCCAAAGTGTGGGTGCTTTGATCCATTTTCCCGGGTGCCTTGAACACTTTTTGAGCCAATTTTTCCACAAATCTTTATTCTTCTAATGTACCTACAAAAGCAATAAAACACGTAATAGACACAAAATCGAATACTAACTCACTAGAAATTAAGGTGCAAATTAGACATTAAAATGTGTCTATCAGCTACTATTAAGGAGTAAAGGCCAATAAGCCTCTGCAATTTCAACATGAAAATCATCACTAAAATAATTATTAATAAGCTCATACCAATGCTTAGTAGAATTGTCTCTAGTAATCAGCATATTTTCATTCCTGACAGATCGTTGTTCGACTCTGCAATCTTATGTAGTGAAATTATCCACTCTTTCAAATACAAGAAAGGTGTCAAAGGGTGAATGGATCTTAATATAGACTTTGACAAAGCTTATGATAGGATTAGTTGGAACTTTATTAAAAAAAATCTTTAATATAATGGATTTAATCTGAGGTTTATTAACAAGATTATGCAATGTATTTCAACTGTTACTTTTCATGTACTTGTTAATGGTTCTCCAACCAATAGCTTTAATCCAACCAAAGGTTTGAGGCAAGGGGACCTTTTTTCCCCTACCTGTTTATCTAATGTCTTGAACCTTAACCAGGATTTTGAATGCTGGTATTGTTAATAATTCGTTGTCTGGCTTTCCAGTTGTTAGAGGGGCTCTTAGGGTTACTCACTCTTTGTTTGCATATGATAACAATATATTATTGAAGTCCACCTACAAAAATTTTGTTTACCGAAGGAATTTTCTTGACAAATTTTGCATGTGTTAATGAGAGTAAGTCTACTATGCTGACTTCTTCTAACCTTGGAAGAATTTTACTAAGAGGACGACAAATGATCTTAATGTTTAGGTCTCTACAAATCCAGGTAAGTATCTTGGCGTTCCCCTTCAGTGGGGTAGGGTTAGTGAGAAGACTTTCTCTGACATTATGGAGAGAATGTGCAATCGTATGCATGGATGGAAATCTAAAACTCTTAACATTGATGGTAGGCATACTATGCTTAGGTCTACAATAGACCCAATTACTAGTCATGTAATGTCTATGGTTAAATTACCAAAGGGACTTATAAACAAAATTGACAAGTTTAGGAAGAATTTCTTTTGGAGTGGGTGTAAGGATATAAAGGGAAATCATAAGGTTAAATGGTCTATGATGTGTAAACTCATTGAGTAATGAGGTGTGAACATTAGATTTGAAATTGCATAATTTTGCCTTGCTCGCTAAGATGGCTTGGAGAATTTTCTTTAATCCATGTTATATCATTTCTAAATTATTGAAAGATAAGTATCATAAATCCACTGAATTTTGGTCTGCTGACTTGAAGAGTTGTGCCTCAATTAGTTGGAGGAATATTATTCCTGGTAGAAATATTATTAGTGAATATCTTAGGTGGAACATTGGTAATAGGGCTAGTGTTGATTTCTGGAGGGACCCATGCGTTAGTGACCTGCCTACTGCTAATGGAGTTCAGGGAAATGTTGATAGTTTACTTATGGAAACTGTCAGTAAGTTCATGGACCAGAAAAACTGTTGTTGGGATGTTGCAAGGTTAGAGAATAGTGGTCCCAATGATATTATGAAGGATGTTCTTGCCATTCCTACTAGTACTGATACCCCCATTTGGTCTGCTAGTAATACTGGTAATGTAATTGTTAAAGATGTTTATCATTTTCTTCACAAAAAATACTGTGGTGTTTCTGATACTAATCTGGACTGGAAGTTCTTATTGAATAAGAACTGTCTACATAAACAAAAATTCTTTGTATGGCAGTTGTACCATAACAAAATTAATATGAATAAAAATTTGTATAGGAAAAGGATTAGTAATCATCCAGGTTGTCCTTTGTGTAAGAATGATATTGAGACTCATTTTCACTTATTTTTTGGTTGCAAACTGTGTGGCTTATTTGGGATAAGATTGGTAGATGTATAGGTATGAAGTTTGAATTTGAGATTTTTAATCCAAGCTTTTTGAAAAAAATTGTTCCTAAGATGTTAATATTGGGAGATTGAAATGGAAAGATGTCTACCCTTTTATCTTATGGGGGATTTGGATATCTAGGAACAAACTTGTTTTTGAGAAAACTAAGTTTAATATTGCTAATTGGGCTCTTGCTATTGCTTTGATACTGGCTAATGAATACTATAGTGTTAAACCAAAAAGGTATGCAGGTAATAAGGAATAAAGGGAAATCAATATTACTTGGGAAATTCCAAGTCAAAGATTTTATAAGATCAATATTGATGGCTCTTGTAATGATATTGGTGATGCAAGGAATGGAGGAATTATCAGAAATGGAGATGGTGCTTTTATTGTCTATTTTAGCAAGCACATTTTCAAGAATAACAATAATGTGGCGGAAGTCTGGGTAATCAGAGATGGGCTTTGTTTAGCTGCTGAGCTGGGCATACGAAATGTGGAAGTGTAGTGTGATTCAAGCTATGCTATTGATCTTTGCAATAGAAAAACAAGGCCATTATGGGACACTTGCAGACTGGTCCAAGACATCACAAGGCTTATATGTTCCTTTGATCATGTGATCTTTAAGCAGAGATACAGAGAAACCAATTTTATTACGGAAAAATTGGCTAAAGATGAAGCTTCTAGGAAGAATGAGGGCATATGGATTACAAATATGGCTAGTTTTATCTAATCTATTTTTCAAAATGATATTATGGGTGTTACTACATCAAGACTTGTTAACTTCGAGTCCTCTTAGTCATTTTTTTAAACAGGGCAGACTATCAAAAAAAAAGTAACGTACAAATCTATCTAAAGTGAAACATAAATTAGGTTAAACAAGACAAATTTTTTTGTAAGATTTGTTATCACTTAAAAAAAAAACTCAATTAAATAAAAATGTGGCTAATATCACTGAAGTACGGTGGTAAAGTTGTGTGGTGATCATACATATCAATGACATGGGTTTAAAATTGGACAACACTAAAAATTTTATTGACCAAAAATAAAATAAAATATGATACCATACCAAAAACATGCGGTTACATTGGAAATGATAAGAAAAAGGTTCTTTTTGATGATTAGGGCCAAATGTGTCGGCCCAATAAATTGCATATCCATCGATGATTAGGACCTAGCGTACATGGTGTGTACTAAAAGAAAAAACCTATTTTAAGGACTATGAAATTTTGGAGGACTCCTCTGGAATTAAAATGTCTAGGCAGAGAATATAGGGTGTCCTAGTAATAATAAATGATTAGAATGAACTACTAGCCGTACACATGTATGTTCTTTGTAAATACAACCTGATCATAAAAAATGTAACTTTATGTCATAATTTTTCTAGATGTAGATTAGTTTTCCTAGCCTTAAGTTATGATTACGAGGTGTATGCTACAACTAGGAAAAATTCTTATAAACCTGACCATAAATTATTCCTACGGTTGTGAAAAGATCCCATACGACTAGGTTTAAACATGTTTACGTCTAGGAATTTATGAATCGCAGCCGTAGGTGGGGTTTTTACTGGAAATTTCACGTCAAATCTAGCCATGTCTAGATAAGAAAACAAATAAATAAAAATAAATTAAATTTATTAACCTAATTAACCACTGAGACTTAATTAACTAAACTAATTAAGTTCATTAATGTATATAAAGAAGACAGTTTAACTATTATAAAAAAATATTAGGATAAAGTTATTCAATTTTACTTGTATAAAATAACCATGTTTTATCAGGAGTCCTTTAAAAATTTCACAAAACCCTTGAAACAGGTTCATACATGGCGTGAACTAGAAGAGCGAGCATTCAGTCAAAAGATTCACGACTCGATTCACGACTCTAATTGCACTGAGTTCAAAATGAATGATTATAAATCGTAATAGATTGAATGCTTTTTTAGTCACGTCATTATAAATTAAAATAACATACAAATTTCATGTAAATTCCTACATAAACATTCTAATCGTATCGAATCATGTCGGTGGAATAAATTTTTTAAAATGGGATTCATGGGAAATACGCTATTTCACTGCATACGAACATTTCCCATCATTTTAAATGGTATTATAGCCAAATATACAAGTCTAACATGAACGCGTATGTGCCGTTTACCAATTAGCCAATTGAATGAACAGTCGGTCAAAGTATCACTTTCTCCAACTTTGACAAATATCAAACCCAATCTCCAACCAGATTTTAAACGGTCAGGTACGGATTGTTGGAACTGAAATCCAAAATCCAAATCGATTAACAAATGGATTCTAAGCAACCACGTATCGTATTCTTCCCTGTTTGGTATATTATCGTTTTCAGATACGACATTTCTAGTGTAGGCCGTTAGTAACGTTGATGTTTACATTCTTCTTCTATGTTGGGGAGTTGGGGGTTAGTACCAAAAAGTTGCTCTAACACGTGGCAGCAATGTCAGCGGAGCACAGTATCCCGATACATCAGTCTGAAGCACAGTCAAAATGCCCACTATTCAAAGATCGGAACACAATCAAGATGTCTCGCTACTCAAAGTACGAATCACAAGATCGGAACGTACTCAAAGTGCGGAGCACAAGATGTCCCGATGCATGGATCGAAATGTTGTTGGATCGTACCAAGGTTCGAAGCAGGGATCGTACCAAGGACCGAAACATGGATCGCAATTTGATCTCAAAGCATCGATCGCACCAATCCCGCAAGCCAGGACCGCAAGCCAAGTCCGCAATTCATTTCCCGCAAGCCAATCAGACCAACCCAGACCGTTTAAGGGAAAGCTGGATAAGAATATAAGGTGGACAGATGGACGGATAGGGAGGTGCCACATGGAAGTATTAGGAAGGGAAAGAGTGGACAGAGTGGACAGGTGGCTGCACAAGAAGGTGCCACATCATTAGAAGACACCACCTCACCAAAAAGATAGGATCGGGTCCTTTAAAGGAAAAGAGGAGAGAGAGGATAGTGGGAGCTTCTTCCCCAACGGAAAAAACCCTGTAAAAACAGAAACTTCAATGGAGTTTCTGGATTGGTAACTTGAAATTAATCAATAAAACCATTATAACTTCACTACCCGTGGATGTAGGCCATTAAGGGCTGAACCACGTTAACTGATTGTGTTCAATTTCGCCTATTTTTGATCTTCTTTTTGATGATTGCAATATTTGATTTTGGTTGTTTTGGGTTGATGAGATTTTCTGCCCAAACAATTTGGCGCTAGAAACAGGGATTTGTAGCAAAAGATTTATCTTACATGTGTTAATGAAGATCAAAGGGGTTTCTGAAATTGGAGCCAGAGAGAACAATAAAGATAACCCAGAAACGAAATAAGGGAGAAAGACGAGTGGGTTTTTTCTTTTCTCTTTCTTTTTCTTTTTCGTGAAGTGTTCATCTTCCTTTGTGATCTGTTAGTTTTAGAGACGAAGAAAAGGGATAAGGAAAAAACTTTACTTTTCTTTATTTCCTCATCACCTTCTACTGCTCTTCTTCTATTCTTCACCTGCGAAGAAAAATCAAGAGAATTAAAATCAGATTTGAGTCGAGAAAAGTCGGTAGAGATCGAGGATTGTTGTTAAAAACATCACTGATGTTGATTAAGAGGCAAGAAGCTATTAATTTGAGAAGACATCAAAAGGCTAGGGATTTGGGAGTGAAATCAAAATTTTGGGATTTCAACTGATTTGAAGATTAAATGGAATTGAGTAGAGTATTCAGCTAATGATGATTAGAGAACAAAAGGGTTTGATGAGAATTAGAGAATAAGGTTGAAGATTGCTCGAATTTGGAAATTAGGGATTTCAATGTTCTTCCCCAATTTTGAAAGTGAAATCAGGTTTACGAAATTGATATTCAAAAGTTAAAATTGGAGATGAATACTAAATGGATTTGTGGTGAAATTGAGTTTTGTATGATCAAAATTGAAAGTAACGATCAATCACAGAGGCAGAACCAACAGTTTCAGTACTTCCGCAAGTTTCTGAAGCAAAATTCCGCAAGCATCAGAAGCATGAAATCCGCAAGTCTTGCTTCTGATGCCACAATTTCGCAACATGATTCAAATCCAGTTTTGCAAGCATCATTGTTCTCTGCATAAGAATGCTAATAAAATTCAGGAACAGATAAGTAGTCCCTATGCATTTCAATTCAAACTCAAAAGAGATAAGTATCAATTATTTTTCCTCAAATATTTGATTGTTATATTCATTCTATATCATGCATAATGGTTTCATTTTATCCATGAAATCCTTCCTTAATGTTAGGAAAAAATCAAGTTGATAAACTATGAGAAAAGCATGATTTAGCATGTTTAAGCTTAGATTTGTATGAGTTATAAATATTCTTCAGTCAATCCTGACTTTGATACACTTGCATAATTTAACATGAATTGAGTTGAACTTATTTGACTCGAGTTATCTGTTAAATTTAATTATCAAGCTTTTAAAGCTTCTAGATTTGTCCTGCAACTCAGTTGAATTGTGTTTAAGCACTTATCATATTGTATAAACAAATGGCATCAAAGAAGCAAGATTTCAGACCATCAGAACAAGTTAAAATTGCTTATTCCAAGGCAGGCTTAAGCATGAATCTGGATTATCATTTGTGGATGTTAACATCATGAATTAACTTCACTGCCTAACAACATAAGCATTCCATCTTGTGCTCACAGTAAAATCATACTTGAATGATGTTCATAAGTGCGAATACTTTCATGTACATGTAGAATCCAGGTTTAAGTCAGTAGCTGAATTTTCTTTCTATTGCTTCAATTGTTCTGTAGCCTCTACAGATGTAAATGATACTATAGATATTTTATTTGATTTTCTTTGTAGTGTTCTCAAGAGTTAGAACTAGATTATGTTTGGACACTTGGTATGAATTAATGAAAATGTTAATGAAAGTCAATAGTAATAGCATACTAGTGGAGAATGAAGAGTTTAATTCTTTGATCCTAAGACACCAATTCAAATTCTCATAACCTGGAGTCTAGTTGCTACTATTCAGTCAACTTATGTGGCTTCATATTTGCATATATATGAATCTTTGATAGGAAGATTATGTTAAATTCATGTTTGTTCACTAATAAGTTTCTTGTGAAAGTTCATAATTGAGTGATAGATACTACACACCATTAATGTTTAAAGGAATGCAACTCTAGAAGTCAGACTATCAATAAGTTCCAGATTATGCTGAGAAGTTCAGAATAGCCTTGGATGTGGGAAGTAGTTTCACTTCTGCAGCTGAAGTGTATATTGCCTTTAAGATGCCTGTGGGTGATTCAAGTTTGCTTACCTGCAAATGAAACTGGCAGCCCCAACTTTTGGAAAACACTCATCAACAGATGGTGCTTCAACTTCAAAAGTCCAACAGCAAATTGTAACACAACAGAAAATGCAAATGAATATCTAGGGCCAGCTACTCTTTTAGAAGATGCAGAAAGTCCATCTAAGAGTATGCTAGCAGTTGCATAATCGAATGCAAAGCTGCGACTTAACAAAATTGGTTTCTGTTGGTTGTCAGGTTCCGATTTAACGGTCACAGTTGAATGTCGCAGTTCTCACAACAAGTCTTATCAAAGAGCTAAGTATTTCTGTGATTTTTTCACTAAATAGGTACTTAAGTATTTGATATGATAAGATGACTGATTGTCTGCTTGTGACTAGACAGTGAATATTATTCATTATGATCATTCTTTTGTAAATTAAAATGTGAACATGAATAGTAGAATTTGGCAATCTGACATGATTGAGATCTCCATGATTTGTGAGCGTAATTGATTAATACATATGCTGTATTTTAATATTAACATATAGTAATCAAAATATTAGCATAATTTTGAAATGAATTTATAACTCATGATGATTGAGTTTTAATTTTAACTCATGGTACTGTCTTTGTGTTTCTTCTGTAGCTCTCAAATAAAATTGAGTTATCTCAACTGAATGTCTATTTTAAGTCAAATTGGATCTTTAGATGCATCAAACTTTGTATCTAAAGATTTGAGATTCATATGATGTTTCTTATTTCTTATAGAATGAGTAAATTTTAGCATGAACTTCATGTGTGTTTATCATGAAATAAATGTATCAGTTGCAGAGCAGAACATATTGCAATAGCCAGAATAAGGCTGGAATATCCAGTAAGCAAATTAGACTTTGTCGAATTTTTTACTCAGAAAATCGACTCACTGAGTTTGACTCAGTTGAGCAAGACTGTTTAAACCGAGTCAGATTAGATGACTCGGCTAGCTCCTCTTCTTAAAAAAAATAAAAAAAATAAAAAAATAAATAAAAAAATAAAAAATAATAATAATAGATATAATAAATAATAATAATAGATATAATAAAATTAAATTGTTATAACTAGATAATTATTATCACAGTTTCAATAGATAAGAAAAGACGTATACCGGTCCACAAACATTTTTAAAGATAAATATACATTATTTTTTCTTATTTTTGATTATAAAGTTCATAATATTAATTGCGTATTTGTCGTAGCAATTTTAAATTTAAAAATAATTTTCAATTTGTCATACAGTATGAATTGATTAATTGCTTTTAATAACATCTGAATTGTATGTGATATCATGCATCATGATAATTAATGTCATAATCATAGAAACCTATTGATTTAATATGATAAATTTTTAGTCTGAACAAATTCTAATTTGTTTGATTAGATTTAGCAGTGATGTATAATTAAAAGCATGAAAATCATTTCTCGCCTGTACCCATTTAATATTATGAAATATTAAGACATTTTTATGAAGTGTGAAGATACATATGAAGGACACTTCAGAGATGCGGCAGCTATGCAATAATGATGCACTGGGGGGCATGTTATAAAGAAATCAAATTTTTAACTGTGAAATGAGTTAAATACTGCACGCCAATTAGGGATTTCATTTTAATAAATTATTAATGTTAAAATAGAAATAATATATTTCGCTACTTTATGTTATATGCCTTGTACTTCTTAACATAAGGCAGCAATTAATACCTTAAATGAGCCTTCAACAAATGATACTTCATATGGCTCTTACTTCACGAAGAATATTCAGTAAATATTTTAATTTATCCTGAATTTTTTTGAAAGGCGATACGTCTTATACTTCTTGCGGCAATCTGAACGCTCCTACAGGAATTATCATTCAAAAATGGGAGTCTCTTTCAATTTATCATTAATATTTCTGGAAGGCAAGTACTTTTACAGTCATATACTTCTGATCTTTTAACAGAATAAAATTTCATTTGGATATTCCTCATGTCTTATTTAAAATATAATTCATATTTTCTTTCTATATATGCTTCTCATGTATATAGAAGAATATGGGATGTATCTTAAATAAGAAATGAGAAATGAGAAATATTTGGATGATTTTCAAGTTTACTTCTCATCTACACAATACAAGCATTAGCTGGACAAGGATCTTGTTATCTTCAGAATATGCAAGGAGAAATCTTACAACATTCATGGAATGCACAGTATTTAGAGCTTTATTATCCATGAGTAGCAGTTTAGCTATAATGGCAAATACAGGTATATAAATTTTTACTTAATAATTTATTTGTTAAGAAGGTAAAAATATATATGAAATATCAAATGTTCCAGGAACATCATATTCTGGAGAGCGCTCAAATTATTCCAGGAAAATCATATTGTGGACAACGCTACGAGTGACGACTCGATTACTCCAGGAACATCTTATTCTGGATATCGCTTCTATTGGCGACACAATCATAAGTAAATATCCTTATAGAATTTTATTAACAACGAAATTCTAATAAAGAAGGAGTTCCTTACTAACGGTTATCATTTTTCAGAGTACAGGTCGGGACCAACCCTGTATCTTACCCCTGGCTCGGGTTTGTTTCGTATGTGTGGGATCTCGATCCATTGTACTCATGAAAAAATATGTTTAACCTAAACTCCGTGGAAGGAGGTGCTTCATCGCAAAAAATTCCAACCCAGGGTTCAAAGGAATCTTGCGGTAGAAAACTAACGATCAGTATATATATAAAAAAATTTGTTTTGCAGGGACAAAAATATAACGAGGCCATGAAAATACACAAGTCTGAAATGCTGCCGTTGCAAAAATCTGAAGTGTTGTTGATCCGAAGCATGGATCGCACTAAGTTTCAGATGAAATTTGCGTGAAGTTATTTTCTTAAGAGTTTTTCTTCAAATAACTCTCAAGAAAAGGGGGCAAGTTGTTAGTACCAAAAAGTTGCTCTAACACGTGGCAGCAATGTCAGCGGAGCACAGTATCCCGATACATCAGTCTGAAGCACAGTCAAATTGCCCACTACTCAAAGATCGGAACACAATCAAGATGTCTCTCTACTCAAAGTACGAATCACAAGATCGGAACGTACTCAAAGTGTGGAGCACAAGATGTCCCGATGAATGGATCGAAATGTTGTTGGATCGTACCAAGGTTCGAAGCAGGGATCGTACCAAGGTTCGAAGCAAGGATCGTACTAAGGTCCGAAGCATGGATCGTACCAAGGACCGAAACATGGATCACAATTTGATCTGAAAGCATCGATCGCACCAATCCCGCAAGCCAGGACCGCAAGCCAGGACCGCAAGCCAAGTCCGCAATTCATTTCCCGCAAGCCAATCAGACCGACCCAGACCGTTTAAGGGAAAGCTGGATAAGAAGATAAGGTGGACAGATGGACGGATAGGGAGGTGCCACATGGAAGTATTAGGAAGGGAAAGAGTGGACAGAGTGGACAGGTGGCTGCACAAGAAGGTGCCACATCATTAGAAGACACCACCTCACCAAAAAGATGGGATCGGGTCCTTTAAAGGAAAAGAGGAGAGAGAGGAGAGGGGGAGCTTCTTCCCCAACGGAAAAAACCCTGTAAAAACCAGAACTTCAATGGAGTTTCTGGATTGGTAACTTGAAATTGATCAATAAAACCATTATAACTTCACTACCCGTGGATGTAGGCCACTAAGGGCTGAACCACGTTAACTGATTGTGTTCAATTTCGCCTCTTTTTGATCTTCTTTTTGATGATTGCAATATTTGATTTTGGTTGTTTTGGGTTGATGAGATTTTCTGCCCAAACATTGGGGTTGGAAAGAAAACAAGAAGAATACTACAAAATGTTAATGTTGAGGAATAAAATGTTTGTTACTTAAATTAATGTTTTATTACTTAAATTAATGTTTTATTACTTAAATTAATTTTTGTTACTATAATTAGCTTGATGGGTGCTTGGATCACTAGTCCAAACTTGGGTGGAATTATAGCCATCCATTTTCACTTCTTAGTGAATGAGAAACCTTTGGTTGTCCCACATTGGGCAAACCAAGGAGGGAGTTCATGCATATTACCACATATGTTCTATATAAGGAAAAGAACTAGTGGATTGGATATGGACTTGGGAAATGGACTAGTGGGCAAATGCATACATGTGCGGTGCTTCGCACCGAAGCACCGCAGGCCGCGGGCTTGCGGAGCTTGCGTGTGCTTTTGCGTGTGCTTTTGGCGCGAGCCTTGGCGCGACCATTGGCGCGACCCTCGGTGCGACCCTCGGTGCGACCCTCAGTGCGATCCTCGGTGCGATCCTCGGTGCGAGCCTTGGTGTGAGCCTTGGTGCGAGCCTTCGTGCGAGCCTTGGTGTGAGCCTTGGTGCGAGCCTTGGTGTGAGCCTTGGTGTGACCATTGGTGCAAGCCTTGGTGCGAGCCTTGGTGTGAGCCTTGGTGTGAGCCTTGGTGCGAGCCTTGGTGTGACCATTGGCGTGAGCCTTGGCGTGACCATTGGTGTGACCATTGGCTTGAACTTGCCGTGTTCCTGGCGCGTGCTTGGCGTGTGTCTGCAAGTGCACACGTGTACCCATCAATGAGAAAACGTTTCTTTAATTTTAAAATAAATATTTTACCGTTTTCATTAAATGTAAAATAAATAACGTTTGGTTTAATGGGGATTTAATATTTGAAATTAAAATTTTCACCTTTTTAAAAACTCAAAGGTTTTCTTCTCCTATAAAAGAACAACTTGTCTAAGGTTTTTCTTTACCCCAGTCGCAGCCACTGTCCTGACGACTTTTCACCATCTTCCTGCTTTGTTTTGCGCACTAGTTTTACATTCTTATTTTCATCTTCTGTTAAGTTCACAACGGGCCAACGAGCTTTGCTAGCTGGGTTGGTATCAGGTGATTTTATCCTGAATTCAAGTTTGTCACTGAAAGGGTATAGCAGCATCTTCCTGAAGGTGTACCTGGCAAATATTGAGTTAAGGGCAGTCTGTTGAACAGGCGACTTCACCTCTCTGTGTTTGAGTGTGTGTGCAGTTAAATTCTAACCCTCCCTTAATCTTCTTCAAGTTCTCTGTGTTTGTGTTTCTCTGTTACAGGAAGATACTTATCCAACAGTTAATTAGTCTAATACTTCGTGGTTTTGGAGGTAAGAACAAGCAAAATACATCTATGCAACTGGATTCTTGAGTGCTGAATGCAGTAGTCTAATATAAGTTATGCAATGGGCAGAAAAGCTTGGACTACAACATACTTGTTTTGAGTTGGATGCTGGTGGTTGAGGCAGTAAAAGCCAATTATCAAAAAGTAGCATGACAGAATCAATCCATCATTTTAGTCATAAACTAAATTAACCAATCATTTATTATGGAGATGCAGGTTTGTTAGGAGAGTTTGTAATAAGCCCGCTAATAAACTAGCTAGGTATGTTAATTTTTTTAGGTTTTCTAGAATTTGGGTCTTTTATCCTCCAAGTTTTATTGTTGGTGCAATGCCGGAAAACACAATCAACGTAACTATTTCATCACAGTAATAAATTCCGGCTTTCGTATAAAAAAAAGAAGAAATTAATAGTAGTTTCCAACATTGTTAATAGGAGATGTCAATTTATTTGGGGTATACCAAACCCCATCAATCAATATTTTATCTTATATAAATTTTTGGTGCACCTCTAAATAGATTAGTGTCTCTGTTAGCATCCATGATATTTAGTAGGATTCTTAGACAAAGACAAATTAAGATGAACAGAGAGATAGCTTAGACAGGAGGAGCATGAAAATCTTTGTGAAGAAGATTATGTATGAAATGAAATGAGCAGTATACTCTAATGCAATACATGTGCCACCCACTAATAATACGTCCCCATCATGTTTTTCACCATCTAGTCATTTGTTGCCAAGTTGTGAAAAGAGAGTGCATCATCATCCATCCCTCAATAAAAACAGGTGAAAATCATGATTTCCCCCCAACATCAATTAGGTAGAAGAAAGAAAAAGTTGAATGAATCAATAATGTATGCCTGCCTTCGAGAAACTGCTAAGGAGGAGGTCGATTGATGGGAGACGGAACAGATATAAGCCATTGGTTTGTGACCCCAAGAAATTATTGGGCGACACAATTCTGTGTATACAAATTGTGTTTTTATGGACAGAGGTGTATTTATTGTCCAAAACAAATTTACAAATAGTAGTTTTACTATTGAGTGAGCCTCTACCTAGCATTGTCCATGTCTTTTGAAGGGTACTGTGCAAATACTGTGTATGGAAAAGGATCATAAATTTGTTGTCTTCTTATTTCAAAGTATCTCTTTCAAACAAACGAACAAAAAAATAAAAAAAAATCAAAATATCTATCAAAACCATCTTACAAAGTTAAAACACCTGCGATTTTGTCAAAGAAAAATTCAAAATATCTATCAAAAACCATTTTAAAGTTTTTTCGCCATTGAATCGAAGATGGTGTTACGTGTCATTCATCCCAACCCTTCTGAGTAACTAATGGTTTTATCGTGTGTGTATTTTTCTGTAACACTATATATTTTTAATCAAAAAAAATAAAAATACCAGTATTAAGGTTCATATATGATTAAAAATATCAATACCTAATAGCTATTTTTTATCCATCATATAGTTTTACAAAATATATATAAAGAACGATAGGTTGATAATGTCGGTTTATATGAAGCCCCAGGACACATAATGACACAAGAACAAGTCCAAAGTCAGTGGAGCCAACTCTCTCTAATTTCTTATGTGAAAAGAGTTTAGTGCTTAATGGCTAATGCCATTGGTCAATAACTTGACAACAACCTAAAACACTATAAATTTCCGAAAATAATTATTTTTTTTAATGTGAATCAACGGTCACGATCAGGTAGTCATATGTCACCCATACGAAAATCTCTAGTAACCTTGACCAATCAAAAAAGTTCAAAACCATTTCAACATATTGACTTTCCTTTTTCTTTTTCTTATTTGCATCATATGCCCACATTTTACAGCCATCCAAAGTCCTCCTTTTTGAAAAACATAATTTGTACTGTTTCAAGCAAAGAAAACCTGAATGTTTTTACAGTAAAAATAAAATAAATATCAGATTCAATGGTGGTGGTATTGAGCATCATCTGCTGGTCATTGTGCACCACCTTTTTCTTAGTTAGGTGGTTGAATGGGTAACGTTTCTTGGGGCATAAACAATAGATTATTTTCTTAGCTGATGTAAGTCTTTTCTCATCTCACAAGTAACTGAGAGTAATTATATTATTCATCATGATCCATCTCTGCTTTTTACTGCTCTATTGACAACTTGAAATCTTTTTTATATGGAAAATGATTTTCACGTGTTATTTATTAGAAAAATTGCTACAACCGTTTTCCTAGCATATTAATGCTGTCTACCGATATTATTATTTCCAGAGATAGATCATAATTTTGTAACTTTTTCGATGGATTCTATCCATCCGATTTTATAATCTCCAAAGGTAGATCATAAATTATAATTTTTTTAATTCTATCCTCCGACTTTATTATATCCAGAGGTAGACCATAATCTTGTAATTTTCTTGATCCTATCTTTATACGAATTTGAAATTAAAGTCTATTTTTACAATTCTCGTTCTATGTTTATTTATTAGAATAAAGTTATTTTCATATGCATGGGATTACAAAACAAAAAACTTAAAATCTTGTATTTTTTATAAGATGTATTTTGCATTTTTCTCTTATTTTACAAGCTTAATTTTATTTGTGAACAAAAATTTAGGGCACAATCTTTTACAATTCATTTAATTGATACATTTAATATATATCATCTCCTAAAAATGTTTCATAATTTTAATTAGGCTGTGAGGTATAACCTCAAAAATGTCACTATACATCCACAAAAAAACTTATCAAAACAAAAATGATACAAAAAACCCATTTAACATATTATGTCTAAATCAACCTTTCTTTTAATTTAGTCGAACCAAAATAAAAAATCAACCCCACCCTATTTAAAGTATTTTAACGTTTTTAATACAAAATTAACAAAAATTTAAATCTCTTTTCTCTTCTCACCAAAACCTCACCAACGCCACTACCAGCACCACCCCATCACCAATCAGTACAACCCCACTACCAATCAGCAGAACCACCAGCCAGCGCCACCACCACCAGCAGTAAAACAACCACCAACTAGCAACACCACTAACCACCACCAC
>JAJJMC010021118.1:749846-813264 GCA_023531435.1 Papaver californicum | reverse complement strand
CACCACTAACCACCACCACCAACGAGTAGCACCAACCACCACCACCAACGAGCACCACCAACCACCACCAGTGGCAACCAGAACCAACACCAACCACCATCAGAATCACCACCAACGAGCACCTCCACCAACCACCACCTCCACCACCACCAATGCCCAGCACCACTCATCATCACCAACCAACAACACCACTACCAATATCACCAGCAACATTGGTTTCAACGATAAAAATTAGGCAGAAAAATGACGAAACCAAATTTGGTTTCAACATAAAATTGGCATTTCACCAATACAACTTCAACGAAGAAACCAAATGCACCAAATTGAATAAACTATAAGAAATTAGTTGAAAGCAATTTTGGTTTCAACATAAAAGTATTGTTTCACCACTAAACTTTGGTTTCACGATAAAAAATATGCAAAAATCAGATGAAACAAAATTTGGTTTCAACAAAACTTACTGTTTTCACCAACACAAAAATTGGTTTCAACGTTATTTAGTTTTTATAAAATTTGATGAAACCAAATTTGGTTTCATCATTTTTCTGACATTTCACCAACACAAAATTGGTTTCAACGTTGTTAGTTTTTGTAAAATTTGATGAAACCAAATTTGGTTTCTATCATTTTTCTAACATTTCACCAACACAAAACACTAATTTCGACAATGATGAAATATTGTTATTTATTTATAATGATTTTCGGCGATGATAATCTGGAGTTGTTGGTGATGTTTGTGGAGGATAGAAGGAAGAGGTGATTTTGGTGGAGGATCTGGACATGTAGTGTGAAGGAGAAAAGATAAGGAGGAGGAGGTGATGGGGGAGGAGGAGGTGTTGTTGATGTAAAATCAGGACATAGAAAGAGAAGGAGGTAGTGACAGATATGGGTGGCAGAAGTACTGTTGTGAACATAAAAGTAAAATAAAAAGAGAAGGAGGTGTTGATAGAGGAGACGAAAGTGATGTTGTTGCCAATCTGTTTTTTCTCACTGGTTTGGTGGCGGCAGAGCTTCTGTTGCTGGTGGTGATGGTGGTGGACAGGAGGAGGCGGAAGAAAAATAAAAAGAAAAGAAGAAAAAGAAACCGATGAAAAAGAAAGAAAGGGCAAGACTGCCATTTTTAAAAGTAATAAAAACTAAGTTTAAACATTATAAATGGAAATGAGATTTTTGTCTTATTTTTATTTCAAATGATTTTTATTTATAAATAATAATATGAGAGGAGTTTGTATATGCTAAGTATGGTCGCCTTATTCTCTTTTCACTTGTTATGTAATTTTAATAGATATATGTGTGTGCATAAATCATGAGTTAACAAGATGTTTAATTCTCTTATCCTCGACAAAACGTTTTAGAAAAATAAACTTCATTTAGCTTGTAATTCTGTTGTTTCTCATGATTCATAACTATGATTGACTATTTTCAATATGAGATTCAAAGTTTTGGATCGTAATTCACAAATTTGGAATTATAATCTTGTGTAGTTTTTAGTCTATCTTAACCATTCAACGAATATACAACGTTGTAAATTAACAAGATATTTTGACCCTCATCTTTATTGTCTATAAAGTTTAATTTGCGTATACACCTGTAACTCAAAAGTTTTATACTTAAAGAAAAAAAAGCTCAAAGTTCTACAATTATATAATTCATCGAACATATTATCATGTGAACACACTTTAAAAACATATCATCAAAATAAAATATTTAATTCTCTTATCTTCGATAAAATGTTTTAAAAACATAAACTTCTCTTAGCTTATAATTTTTGTTATTTCCGATGATTCGTAAATATTAATTGATTATTTTTTAACGTGTGATTTAGAGTTTTAGACTGTAATTCACAAATTTGGAATTTAACGATTCAACGTATATAAGTTGGTTTTAATTAACAAGATATTTTGATCCTTATCTTCATTGTCGATAAAATTTAATTTCGTTTATATCTACGTTTTAAAAATTCTATACTTCAAAAAAAGAAAAAAATATTTTTTTAAAAATTCTAAATATATATAATTCTTCAACCTGCTGTCACATGAACACATTTTAAAAATGTATCCTCAAAGTATAACAACATAAACACACTTTAGAAACGAATCCTCAAAGTATAACACATTTAAGAATCCTAACTATAGTCCACAATAATAACAACTAATTGCAGAAGAAGAAGAAAAAAAATTCATTGATAGGATTAAAAGGTTAAACTCTGAAATCAATGAGTGGGTTATTAATGTTAATAATAACAATCCAAAAATGAATAAATACAGTGATTAAAACTCTGTACATTTCTAAAACCGTTAAATTATAAACTTTAAGTAGTAAGAATTTTCATTTATTAAATTTTAAAGGAGAATTTTTCCTTTCTCTGTCAATCAATAATAAAGAAAATAAAGTTGGATAAAGAAAAAAAAATAAAAAAAAGCTATAAACTCATGTCCAAATATGGAGAAAAATGATAACAAAAAACCAGAGGTTAGGCAAAATTTAGAGAGGAAGAAAAGAAAAAGAAAGAAAGTATGAGCTAAAGCTGCCTAAAAAGGTGGGTTGTTGCTTGTCAAGGTCAAAACCCCAGCCAATGATTTTAAGAAATAAAAACCTCATTTTTATTACAAATAATTTTTATTATTAGTAAAAATTACAGCTTCAACAAATAATATAAAGCTATTTTAAGGTTCCATGAAAGAAAAAGACTTTTCTAATAAAAAAAATCAATTTTCATTTTTGTTTTTCTTCTCTCTCTTTTTATTAGAAAGAACAAAGAAAACCCATTGTGTATCTTTGATCTCTAAATCTTGTTGTTTGGTTTTATATTTCTCTTATCTGATCTTTTATGTATAGAGAAATATTGTCTGTTAGAAGATAAAAAAAAAGAAATCTTTAGATGTGATTTTGTTGGTCTTTTGATAGATCAATTCAATAAAGGGCATGGGAAGGACTGATGGCAAATCCTGACAACCAGATTTAGATTCAAGGTATGGTAATACTAAACACAAAACATCCCCTCTAAATTCTCTGAACTGTATTAAAGATCATTGCTTTTTTGTCAACACAGAGACTACTCAGACTTGTTCATGCACTGCACAGCAAATTTTTGGCCCATACCCATTTTGTTTTACTTCTTGAAGAAGAGGATCTGTGGATGTTGATGGTGTCTGAGTTATACAATATTGGGTATTCTTATTATTATTCATATAAAAGTCAAGAAATTTCGTCTTCTGTATTAGTTGAATTTGATAAAGAAGAAAGCGTGTTTGGGTGAAGATTTTGAGTTTGTATTGGATCTGGATTAATGAAAATTTCTATTGTTGGATGGGTTGGATAGAAAGGGAAATGTGAGGTATGCTATCATCTGGATTCATGAAAATAGTTTACCCTTGTTGGAAGCCTTCTGTAGAAGGTGATGATAATAATAATAATAATGGTAGTAGAAAAAGTAGAGACGAAAGTGGTCGGAGTGAAGGATTATTATGGTATAAAGATTTAGGCCATCATGTTAATGGTGAATTTTCAATGGCGGTAGTTCAAGCTAACAATTTGTTAGAGGATGCGAGTCAACTTGAATCAGGACCTTTGAGTTTATATGATTCGGGACCTAAAGGGACGTTTGTTGGGATCTACGACGGGCATGGAGGACCAGAGACTTCT
Source organism: Papaver californicum (assembly GCA_023531435.1). Lineage (NCBI taxonomy): Eukaryota > Viridiplantae > Streptophyta > Magnoliopsida > Ranunculales > Papaveraceae > Papaver > Papaver californicum. Next base: position 809,619 of record JAJJMC010021118.1, on the reverse strand, counting down.
CGGTTCGTAAATGATCATTTGTTCAACAATCTCAAGAGTATGTTCTTCTTCCAAATTTCCAATTTGCTCTCTATAAATTTTTAATTTCTATTTGTAGCTTTGGTTATTAGAATTTTCCATTTTGTTTTGGTCTTTTGGCCAATGTATCAAAAGGAAAATGTGCAAAAATACATGATACTGTTTCATGTAGCGCAACAGCACCGTTCACATACTTAAAGACTCTTAACCAGTTATGCAATTCAATCAGTACTGTAGAGGAAATAAATAAAATGTGTTATAGACTGTAGTTTCGATTTGAGGGTCAAAAGTCACCTTTTTATGAAAGCTTATTTTCAAAGTTGGTAATTGTGATTGACTCTTAGCATAACCTGAAGAGGTTTCAAGTTCAAACAGGAGAATGGAATCCATTTCATTCGTTAGTTAAGTGGTTAGTGTTTATTTGATGTCGTAGTTGAAATTACAAACAGAAATTGTTTGCAACTGTTCATTTTTAGAGGATTACTGTACTTCTAATTATGATTGTTGAAAATGAAAAGCTTATTCAAGATAATAGAATAACCTTTTTTTAATTGGATAGTGTACCATATCTGTCAAGGCAAATGTTGAAAAGGTTTTTTCAATGATAATCCGATCATCGGAAAGAAAGAGGCAAATATGAAAAGCTTACCATAATTGTCAAGGCTGAATATGGAACAATATTTTAGGTCATTTTGTTTCAATGAGTCTCATGGGGTCAATTTTTGATCCTAGAGGTTTTCAATGGCCTTAAAATGATATCTATAGACTTTAAGCACTCCTAAGCTTGTTCATGATTCTCATTTATTCTGATAAGAAATGTCTAATTGGATGTGTTTTCAGTAAAAATATATGTTCTCATCTTTTAGACTTGTGGGGTTGCAGGATTTACGGCAGAGCATCAAGGGATGACAGTAGATGCTATCAATAAAGCGTATGCAGCTACTGAAGAGGATTTCCTATGTCTCGTGAGGGAGCAATGGTGCAATAAACCACAGCTTGCGTCAGTAGGAACGTGTTGTTTGGTGGGCATGATATGTAATGGAACACTATATATTGCAAATGCCGGAGACTCTCGGGTAGTTTTAGGGAGATCGGAGAGAGCCCTTAGAGAGGTTAGAGCTATTCAAGTGTCAGAAGAGCACAATGCAAGTATAGAGTCTGTGAGGGAGGAATTGCGTTCAATGCATCCCGATGATTCACAGATTGTGGTTTTAAAACATAAAGTTTGGCGTGTGAAGGGTATAATACAGGTGAGTTTCTGTTGGGTTTTCATATGCATTTGTTTTCTTAATATCTTTAGAGGAATCAAGTAGAAGCTTTTTCTGGCTTGCAGACATAAGTTTGGGGTTGATGTTCAGGGTATACTCTTCTGAAATTCGTGCAGATTTCAAGGTCAATCGGAGATGCCTATTTAAAGAGATCAGAATTTAATAGAGAGCCTCTACTGGCAAAGTTCAGATTGCCAGAACCCTTCCACAAGCCCATCCTTAGTGCTAAACCAGCCATATATGTGGAGAAAATCTATCCGCAAGATGAATTTCTTATATTTGCATCTGATGGTCTTTGGGAACACCTTAGCAATCAAGAGGCTGTTGACCTCGTTCATCGTTCTCCACGTAATGTAAGTTTTCAAATCTCTCTTCCTCTGCCTCAAATTTTTACTCACAAAAGAGAACCTTTTGTTGCATAAAGAGAAAAAACAAGAAAATGTGAAACTATGGATTAGTACTGTTACTAACTCTTCAACAAAATTATTCTGATCATTAATGATGTCTTTCTATTACTGCCATGTTTATGCAGGGAATTGCGAGAAGACTTATTAAAACTGCTCTTCGAGAAGCAGCAAAAAAGAGAGAAATGAGATACTCGGACTTGAAAAAGATTGATCGAGGAGTGAGGAGACATTTCCACGACGATATCACGGTTATAGTTTTGTTCATAGACCATCAACTGATCAGTAAGAACTCTTGGAATGGTACCACGGTTTCTATTAGAGGAGCTGGTGGGGCCCCTACGGACGGCAACTCCTAATACGGCATGGTCCTAGATTCTCCATCTCTTTGATCTTTCTCCCCCATTTTACCATTTGTATTAAAAATGAAATGGCAAATTCTTTATTCATACTAACTTAGGCTTCCCAGCAATGTTTCTTCATTGACGGCTCTCTAAACTAGAGACGGTAGTAGAGCTGGGAGATTTGAACTGGGAGATGCTTTAGGAAGAAAATCTTTCCTTGTAAAAATTGCCTAGTAAATGGCAAATGAAACTTAAAAACTGCTCATTTTTAAACCATTTTGGTCTTCATTCTGCGTCTTTATGAGTCTCCAAACAAATATTTAGGAAATTACTCGTGTTTTATTGTTAGCAGGAGCTGACAAACACACCCAAGTTGGCAAATTGTTTTTATGGAATAGTATGATGATTGATGACATTGCAGATCTAGGCTTCGCCAAACGCTGTTTTGATCCTAATCGATCAAAATAACCAACCATTAGCTAAACAAGTTCCAACGGCCTCGATGAACCAAGTCAGGTTTACCAAACTCCAACCAACTCCCAGGACTAAAACCTGTCAAACAGACTCTTAAATGTATATTGATAAAGAAAGTTCAATCTGCATGAGCAAACTCATTTCCTAGCCGAATATAACTTCAAAGTAAAGCGTGGACAATGCATGAACCATAGTATTAGTATCAGACTTAGTCGTGCATTCCTAGCTTTGGAGGTAAAGTGTGACTAGAAAAGGAAACAGTGCTTTTCTGGTATCAATTTCTTTTGGCTCCAGCTTCTAACAGTTTCAACTAATTCGGAAAGTAATTTTAAATTTTCGTTTGGTTTGATTTATTTATTTTCCATAAATCAATCACAAGTTTTTGAAGTTATTTTCAAGTTTTTATTTGATAGAAGTTTGAAATTTCAAGTGGCCCAGGCATAATTTGAAGAAAAAAAACCGTAAGTCTTAATCAGGCGCATGAACCAGATTAACTTTCCCCAACTGGCCTAGTTTTTCTAGTCAATGATTATTGATGAAAGTTTGTGAAAACAGTATCAGTGAAATCTGACTTTGTAACAATTAATCCAAAAGTCTTTCAAGACTTCTACAATTTCACTTATTGCTTAAAAGAAAGCTTTACAATACTCTGCAGAAGGAAAATAAAATAAAGAGAAAAGAGAGACGAATCGAAGCTAAGCAGTGGTGATATTAGCCCCCCGGGGAATATTTTCCACTGCCATGCATTCAGCATTCTGTAGCCCACACAATAAAGATGACATGAACATCAAGTGAAGGAACTATACAAGCTTCAGTGCTTACATGAAATACGAATAAACTTGAAAAGAACTTCACAAGAAAACACCAAATCACCATCATGATTCACGGGAACGATTACAATTTGGCATTGACTTCAATAACAACATAAGATTTCCTCGAGAAAGTAAAAAAAATAAAAAATTGCTGGAATTCTCAGCATCACATTTTTGTTTTTCAGCCTCTCAAAACGAAGACATCACTACAGCTTAGGATTCCATATGCTCAAAACTACAAATTATGGAACCTCCTGAGCGAGTAAAGTATGTTGGAACACAACAGCTGACAGAATGCACGAGGTGTTAAGCAGAACTCTCGACAAGACTGACACTGAGTTAGTACTTATCACTAACCATGAGAATTGAGAAATCAGAAATTTGAATCAAAATTACTGTTGCCAGAAGCAACCAGTGTTTCAAACCCCTCCAGTAGCCTCAGCCGCAATAACCATCTTCTGATATGATCAACAAAATGAACCAGTAAGACGACCGGAATAATGTTCAGTCATTAACGATTTCATTTTCCATGAAATAGATATTAATCTAGTCATACAACACAAACCCGTGAAATTAATCCTTACCTCCTGAGTTTTGGCTTTGCCAGTACTTAGTGAAAATCTAGAAATTGCAAGAAGAAACAATAGTTTTAGAGCCTGTTCTGAAATCAAGGAATCTTCATATAGCAAAATACAACTGGAATGTTCATTAAAGGAAGAACAGCGGTGCTATATAATGCTAACCTCGCTGCCCTGGCCTTCTTTTTATCTTCTTCTACTGGATCAATCTTGGGAGTTTGTCCAAATCTGGCTAGCTGGGCTTTCTTCTTTATTTCCTCATCCGATGCAGATTGTGCCGAAATTCCAAACCTGAAATTGAACAAATATGAATACACCTTTTGGAGATTCAGAAGGTTTGGCAAAGAGTAAAGATACTCAGATAAAAATAAGAGTGTATTTGCAACTACTGCAATATCCTCCCAATAAAAGACAAATGAATAATAATAGAACGAGAGACAAAAAGGAACAAACCTCTCCGCCCTGGCCTTTTTCTTGAGCTCTTCTGCTTGCTTTAACTCCTCTGATCCCTTTGACGAGGTCTGACTGCCAAACCTTCCAAAGAGATAAGATCATATTGAGACACTTAATCTGAAATCAGAAAACATAATAACATAGCTCAGGGATCATTAATTTGAACCACAAATCAACCAACTTGCAAATATGTCTAACAGATAGAAGCAAACATTGCAGTTCAGATGCAATTGTTTGCATGGATAAGCATAATAATTAGAATTCAGCATGACTGGATAAATCTAACTCATCTTATCAACATAAACTTTTCAAGTCTAACATGTCACAGTGTCTGTTAGGCTGAGGCAGAACTAACTCAACGGCAACAATTTTCATATTAAGACTTGAATCCGGTAGCCAAGGTTCCAGCCTTCCTGGGGAAATTCAACAACTGCCTAGGGTAACTTATCCAAATTCCAAACGGTGTTTTTTTTGTTGTTGAAAAAATAGACTTTGATCTATGTCGATCAATGCTATTTAAGCAAATAAGCGGTAGATAACATGCATACACGTTGAAGAACATTAACAATGTCAAAAAAAAAACAAGACAATAAACTTGAGTATGTGTGGAGACACATCTAAGTCAGATATCAAGATTAAATAATCAAATCTACTTGAAGCAACGTGTTTTAGGCTCTTGCAGAATCAACACCATCGAAACAATCTTCACATTTAGACTTGAATCCATCCGCCTATGGTTGAATCCAAGGATATCCAGTGGCCACTTAAGATCAACTTGCACATTAATGGCGCTTTTCATGCTTATCTATGAAACTACAGAGTCATTCAGGCACATAAACTAATTTCATATTGGGGCTTAACATGACATACTGCCTGTTAGGCTATGTAGAAGCAACACTATGGCAACAATGATCGTATTGAGACTTGAATCCAGTAGCCTAAGGTTCCAGCCTTTCTCGGAAAAATTCAGTGGCTGCCTAGGGTCAACTTATCCAAATGGTGCCTGTTAGATTCTACACTTGTTTCTGAGAGTGAGTTCAGTTGTTATTGTTGGTGGGGAATGTTTGTACGCGGTCTTTTTGTACGACGAAAAAAGCCTGGATCGTTTTCTAATTTCAACCCAAGTGCTTAAAACACGCCCAACCAACCTTCTAGAAATTACTCAGGCACTCCGGTTTGGTCAAGGCTGCTACAAGGGTACTAATTTCCACGGAAGTATATACGAATCGACTAGTTCTTTCTATTTGCATATCGTCGCGTTTTGTAACCTCTTGTGAAATTTGATAACCCTACAGTCATACAATTAATGGAAGCATTTGTTTATTACATCAATAATATACATTTTTATCCAAAAAAAAATCAGTCTTCTGACTTAAATTTCTACCGATTACTGAATTGAATTTCAAGAGCAAGGGTGGTGGGCATTAGTATTCTACTTCAAATTGAAATAGAACCCCAGATTTGAGCAAGTTAGATCCCATTATGGGAGGAGAAGGGTCTTTTTCCCCTGAACTCAAACGCACACTACTTTGTTCAAAATAGTTTGCTAATGTCCTCTTTGAACAACAGAAGAAGTGACGCTTAGAGGGGGAATGTTTTCTTCTAATTCCTAGAGTGGGATAAACACTATATTATCACGCCATCCTTATTTCATTTTGAGAGGCCGATAACCCTCTAAGGCCTTAAATTTTCATTGCGACCCAAAATTCCTCCAGAGATACACATTGTGCAATGCGACCACGAAATTCGAGTGGTGACCCAATATCTATTCCGTGACTTGAATTTTGACACACGACTCATAAATCATGACACATGAAGGGCATAATCAACTTAAAATTTGAGTTGTAATGTATTCGTTGATTAAAACAAATTCATGTGATTGAAATCTCCCTTATAACTTAAAATTTACATTGCCATCCAAACTCCCCTACTATCAACCAATGTGCCACAATACATATACAGTATTTTTTTATCGTAAATCTACTTCACAAGCTAAAATTTTCCATATAATTGTTTTGATGTCGAATGACACCAAATAGGTCCGACACCACCAAATTTACACTTCTAGTCTCGATGGCTCAGAGCATCCATGTTAATCATGAAAGCCAAAGAGCTAAATATGCTAAGTTATATTTGGATTTTAGCTTTTAACTTTCGGGCAAAGTGTACGGTAGGAAGAAAACACAAATATAGCTGAATGTAGTTAAAATCTACATTTCTTTTTAGACGTAGTGTGTATGTCCACTGGTCCTGGGACGATATTTTAATATTGTTAGGAGATTTTCTTTTTTTGGAATGTTAATATATTAAAAACCCTGAAAGTTATAAATAGTTACTGACCCTGATGGTTTCCCTTATCTCAGTATCTATAGTAGCTTATGATGGTGAATGTGTAAAACTTACAGTTAAAAAGAAAGAATCATAAGCTAAAACAGAAGTTATAAAACTGGTCGTTAATCTCTATTGTTGTTTGTGATGACTTTGCTTCCTTGCTTGCTTTGCTAAAGCATCTGCGACTTTGTTACTACTCCTATGGTTAAAACTAAAACCCAAAAATTATTTGCACAACTTTAAAATCTTTAGGGCCTCAGAGATTACTGCTTGGTTTCTCCAATGGATTGTGTTAGAAGTCCTTGAGCAAAGTCCATGACCCCTTTGCAATCTCCCTCTGTCCAAAATTGTTAACAGTCCATACTCCTTGCCCATTTTGTTACTTCTAGAAGAGTCAGTGTCTTTGCCTCTTCAAGGATGGTGGCATAGATGGTCCCAGATCTAATTTGGAGAGTTACACCTGTTGCAGAACGTAGAATTAGACCATATCCTGTAAAAGCAGTTTCATCAATCCAAGAAGCATCAAAATTTATTTTAAATTGGTGGTGGAATCCATTTTTTTATTTAGCTTGGTCTGGTCATCTATACTTCTTCCTAAGGAAGAAAGTTGGCCCTGTTCTATACCCCCTGAAGGTATATTTAGGATCTCAGGAGACCAGAAGTTTAAGTGCCTAATGACAGTCATTGAAATTTGTAGACTGGTTTGTGATTTTCCTTGAAATACTTTTAAACATCTTTCCTTCCATATTAACCAACATTTTGTGGCTGTAATTTCAATAATATTATTATCCATGTTTCATGCAAACCAGTTAGTAAATAAATCCAAGAATGGAAGATCAGATGTAAGATTAAAATTTAATCCACCCAAAGGTGGTAACATCCAGACATATTTTGCAAAATAACAATCAAAGGAAAGACGTTTCAAAGATTCATAATGATGATTGTAAAAAAATGCATGTTGTGTCTATAGTGTCTATGAATTAACTGAGTTTTTTCCTAGTTGGCAATGCATTGTGAATGCATTTCCACAAGAAAATCTTTATTCTCTGAGATACATTAGCCTCCAAAAAGTTTTCCAGAAGTTGGCAGTAGCCTGAGTTGTTTGATTAGGTCCATCATCCTGCAATTTAGCATATATTGATTTAACAGAGAAGATACCATTTTTAGTTAGTAGCTATCTTAAAGTATCCTTTTTTAACAAGCCATTATTGTCCACAAAAATTTTGATTTTCAGAATCTTGTCTGCTATTGATATTGGAAGTTATTTCTAACTTTCACAGAATTCTACTTCTGTGTATCTGAGTCAATCAACTCAGCTATAAGTGTTAAAGAGTTTAATTTGGAACCACATAGTGATTCAAGAGTTTAATCATTTGTCCATCACCCACCTCCCAACAACTGTACTTATAAATCAAAGTCACTCCCTGCATAATGCATTTGCATATCCAATTTTGATTGTAATGATTTTTAAAATAAAAGATTGTTGTTGTCCTAAAATATTTATCCTTTAGTATACTAGCCCATAATGCCCTGGGTTGAGTAGCCAATTTCCAAGCTAATTTTCTATCATGTCCATATTCATTTTATTGGCTTCTTTGAAACCTAAACCTCCCCTTGTGATTGGTTGACACAAGAAATCAAAACATTTCAGGTAACATCCTTTAGCATTTTTTTCCTTTTCCCCACCAGAATTATCCCAGAATTGCATTAATCCTGTGTATAATCTTTTTATGGAGTATAAAATATCCCATTTGCTAAATTGGTAAGCTAGCCAGTATTGCGTTATTCAAAACCGATCTACTTGCCTGAGCTAAGGACTTACTATTAAAATTCTGAACTTTGTTTTCCAATTTTTGAACTATAGTGTCAAAAGTTTTCATCGTTGATTTGTTCACAAAGAGAGGAGCCCCAAGATAAGTGTCAGTGATATCTATTTTTTTTATTTTCAAAAGTCTAATCATCATTCTTTTATGTCTAGGATGACTTTTATTGATGAAAAATATACATGACTTGTTAAAATTTATTAACTTCCCTGAAGCTAGGCTGAATTGAATTAAAATATTTACCAAATTCCTACAACTTACCAGGCTAGCTTTTATGAATTAAAGGCAGTCACATGCAAAGAAAAAATGACTAAAAAATTGAGAATGCCTAACTATTTTAATTCCATTTATCTTTCTTTGTTGTTCCTTTGCTATGATTAATCTTGAGATATTAAACTACACCAATCTTTGCTAAAACAAAAGCTAGCATAATGTCATTTAAGAAGACCCAGTTTACTCTATCGAATGCCTTAGACATGTCAATTTTCACCCCAACCCCCTATTTTTATTCTTCATATTTTTAAAAAGAGTGAAGAACTTCATGGGCTACCACTATCTTATCTGCAATATGCCTAGAGGGAATGAAGGCAGATTGGAAATGAGATACCATTCTTTCTAGGTGAATTTTCAGTCTGTTAGCCAATAATTTAGATAAAATTTTAAAAGGTGTATTACTTAAGCATATTGGTCTAAATTTATTAGGGGTTTTAGGATGTTTTGTTTCGGGATAAAAAACATGAAAGTTTCATTCAATTTAGGGTTTATAAGTTTTGTTTTAAATATTTTCTGAATGAGATCTACTATTTGAATGTCTATCAGTTCCCAATCATGCTTAAAAAACCTAAGAGGAAACCCATTTGGGCCTGGTGATTTATTAGGTTTTATAGTCTTGACCACATTCCAAATTTTTGTTTCATTAGGCATATACATTAAAAGCAGATTATCTAGTTATGTTATGATATTTTGGATCAGATTCAAAATCTCTTGATCTTTGCTAGAATGAGATGAGCTAAACAGGTCAGAGAAGTGTTTTTTTAAGTGTGCATCAATTAAAGTTTTCTCATAAATTACATCCCCATTCTCATTAGTCAAACAATCAATCTTGTTCCCTTTCCTTCTTTTAATAGTTTGATATGAAAATGTTTAGTGTTACTTTCTCCTAGTTTACCTATGTTGTCTCTTGACAACTGTTTTGCTATTGATTCTTGAGTATCTTAAAGTTTTTATAATTATAAAGTTTTTATGTTTAATTGTTCTTGTTTTAATGGATTGTTAGGATGCATAGCATTCAAGTTTTGAATATCCTTCAAAGCCTTTTGAATTTTCCTATTAGGGGCCCCAAATACATTTTTTTTCCAATTATTCAGATTATTGCCTAGAGTTTTGAGATTTCTTAACACTATTTCTATTACATTCTCCCTTGAAGTATCCCAAGATTAATGGATAAGATCCATACAAGACTATTCTTTTAACCAAGTATCAAAAAATTTAAAAGGCACCTCAGTTTCAGAACAAGAGAATTTTCGAAATTCTAGTTTTATAGGACTGTGATAAGATCCTATATGAGGCAAGTGGTACAAGATGGAGTTAGGATTCCTAGCTAACCATTTATTATTTACATAAGTTTTATCCAATCTCTCTTGTATATTTCTATGTCCCTCTCTTTGGTTACTCCATGTGAAAGGATTACCTTTAAATCCTAAGTTTGTAAGTTCAACCTCATTCAATAACCTTTTAAAGGGCTCAAATTTCGTATTATTGAAAGACAAACCTCCTTGTTTCTCACTTTGATCAATAATTTGATTATAATCTCCAAGTACCACCCATTCCATATTATTGTAAGTTATTCTGGTACCTATTTCTTCTAAAAATTTCCAAGATTCAATTTTATTAGGTTTATATGGACTATCATAGAAGGCAGTTAGTAACCAAATATGTTATTTGAAGTTTGTTTTAACTAGTATGTTTATCATGTTCTTGTTCCATTGAACAATATCAAAATGGAACCCATTTACCCAAGCTAGAGCCAAGCCCCCTGCCTTTCCTATAGGTTCAATTAGGTGTATATTAGTGTTTCTAGGGAAAAACGAATTAAAGGCTAATTTAGGAAAAAGTGGGGTAAACATGTAATAGTTCGTCAATCCTTAAACATTTGTACTATTGAAGTACTTTATTTAGATTCGAGAGATCAATCTGTACAATCCTGGCCTAAACCAAGCAATGGTCGTTCCAGTCTTGTTTTAGTCATAAAATGAGGAGGAGAAAGGTTGGTCTTAGGGAGGGAAGCGAGAGAAGAATGAGGTCAGAGTATCAGATTCTGTTGTAGTTGGTGTGAATAGTTATGAACAAGTTCTTTTATGTGAGAAGATTGAATGATCAAGGTTGATCGACTTTAATTATTCTGTTAGATTGTTATAAACTTGTTGTCGTGTTTCATACTTGTCCACTTGTCTCCCTTGTTCAATAGACTGAACATCTATTTATATCATAACTATTGTAACCGCTCGACCTCTTTTCTGGAAGAAACTATCGATGGTTCAGTAGTGGTGAAGTGGAGAAGGTGGAAAAAGTGTTGATAACTGCTCTCCGCTTCGATTAAGGTTGAATAGTCAGTTACTCAACTTACCAGTCCTCTACTCAACTGTTATCGATCTTTTCAGAGTTTCTATTTTAGTGGGTGCACTGCTGCACCATGTCGTAGACCGCCAAACCAAAACCCTAATTAGTATCCCCTATTTGTGACATTTGATGTCTCGTGTAATATTATAATATTAAGCACTACTGATGTTAAGTCAATTGAGACCTTCTTAATGGGTCTCTTTACTGAAGACTTGTCTTGTTTGACTAGCCGATGGGACTATCTTGCTTGACTAGACTGATGAGTCCAGCAAACTAAAAATAAAATACGCCTTGCTTGACTAGCTGAGGAGTTTAACAGACCAGAAATATGTCTTGCTTGACTAGATGACGAGTCTAGCAGACTAAAATAAATATGTCTTACTTGACTAGTTGAGCAGACTAATAAATATGTATTTATTTGTAATAAACAGTAGTGTGCCCATCTTAGTCAATCTTGCATTTATAAGAGTATGCAGCTTAGCATGAAAAATTGTATGTGAGAGATCTAGTATAGCTTAGGATTTTTGAGATTTGTCGAAATCCTAATTTATTAAGCTATAATATTCACACGAACAAAAAAAAAGGAAGAGCGTCCAATTTTGGTATTCACGTGATGGAAAGGGAAAAGTGACCAATTTTGGTCTTCACGTGAAGAAAGAGGAGGAAACCAAGCTTTGGTCTTCACGTGGCAGAAAAAGAGGAGACCAAGATTGGTTCTCACGTGAAGGGAGAAGAGGAGCGTCAAACTTTGGTCCTCCAATAAGAGTCTCATGTTTTTTACAAGAAGCAAGACACTCATATTTTACTCTTTGCACTCAGCCTCACATGTTGAGGGTAAAAAAGTAAAATTGTTAATTTTTTGACAAGCACCAAGTCGTGTAAACTTGGCTTCTGGATGGAAGCACACGAGTTTCTTTTTGGCTTAGGAGTAGTCACGCAAGCTTAGCTGCTTAGCTAAGGCGTGTATGTTGGTATCAAGAGAAGTAGAGACGTCTCCCTCTTTAAAATTTAGGGTTTGAAAGAGTTTGACAGAAGGCTAGAAGCTCATATGTTACTCTTGTGTTCAGCCTCACATGTTGAGGGTAAAAGAGGAAAATTGTCAAATATTTGAAAAGAAGCATGATTCCCATGCTAGGAGTGAAGTCTTGCAAGCCTTGCTCTAGAAAGCAAGACGCACAAGAGAGGAGCAAGACGTGTTCCAAAATTGGGATTAGATTCCTTATTTTTGAAATTAGGGTTTGGAGTTTTTGACACACTTTTGCAATGTTTATAAGTGTTGCAAATCTGTGTTCAAACCCTAATTAGGGATGGCAGATACCTTTTGACACACTTTTGCAATGTTATATGTGCTATGAATTTTGTTTCCAAACCCTAATTAGGATTCGAGAATTTTGACACGTTTATAAGTGTTGCAAATCAAGCTTTCCCAAACCCTTAATTGGATGATTTTCAATTGTTTCCATTAGTTGTCTCTTTAAGCAAATGATTAATGCGATTGAGGTGAGATTTTTAGCTAGCAGAAGCTGTGAAATTGTGTATGTCATAATTTTGACATTTAATTTTAGCACAGTTGTGGCACTTTAATTAAATAAATTATATATAAAGATATATATGTATTTTACTAGGTTAATATTGCTCAATTTGAACATGAATATTAACATAGGTAATTTTGGGGATTCAATTGTAAAATATAGCACCAAAACAATATTCAAATTGCTCTATACTGGTGGGCAATCCATCTAGGAGCTTGAGATTTTATGTAAAATCATAAAACATCTGAGAATGTTGTTGTGAGCGCTAGTGTTGTTCTGATAATTTTGAATATTGATTAAATTCATCAATTTGATCATATATGTTGGCCATACATATAGAGAAAGGACAAGGATATGCACCTGAGAGAAGGTAGGGATAAACGCCTACTGAAGTATTCTTTTGCAGAACTTTAAAAGCTTAGTATTTCTCAGATCAGAGTCTTGAGAGGTAATTTACTATTTTATCCTTGTCAAAAACCCACCATCTACATTAAGTCCACTGTTTAGCACATAACTAGTAATGTTGTGTGGTAAGCATTAAGATGGTGGCATGTTAGACAACAAATAAAACATAACTATTCAGTTTAATGATTAGATATTACCAGAGGACTAGTAGTCACTTGAACTTTTGAATGAGCAAGAAGGCCCTTTCGATAGACAAGCATAGACCATGGCAAAACAAGACTTGAAATTGGTCGTACAAGGTCTTTAGAATATTAGTTGGTTGTAGAGAGTGTTGAGGCAATGCTGCCGTCAGAACACTAAGATGAGTGTTGAGGCAGTAGTGCCATCACAACACTGGGAGGAGTGTTGAGGCAATGCTTCCATCAACACTAAGAGGAGTGTTGAGGCAGTACACTCAGAGGAGTGTTGACACGGTAGCGCCTCAGAACACTGAGATGAAGGACTCGTATGTAACTTCTATACAAAGCTATATAGGCATTTTAGTGAGTCAATATTGTTCAACTGAGCATGAATATTGACATGAGTTAATTTTTTGGGAATCCAGCTACGGGATATAGCACCAAATGATACTCAAATTTTCTCTGTACTAGTGGACAATCCATCTAGGAGCTTGAGATTTGTTTATACAAAGCTGTATAGGTAGGTAAACATTATTCAGTTGAAATGAATGTTGACATAAGTTAATTTTTGGGAATCCATCTGCGGGATATAGCACCAAATGATACTCAAATTTGCTCTATGCTAGTGGGCAATCCATCTAGGAGCTTGAGATTTGTTTATACAAAGTTGTATAGGTAGGTCAACACTATTCAATTGAAATGAATGTTGACATAAGTTAATTTTTGGCAATCCAGCTGCGGGATATAGCACCAAATAATACTCAAATTTGCTCTATACTAGTGGGCAATCCATTTAGGAGCTCGAAATTTGTTATATAAAATCAGAGAACATCTGGGAAATATAGTGAGCACCAGTGTTGTTCTGATGATTTTGAGAGAAAACAGGGATAAGCGCTTGAGAGAGAGAGTAGGGATAGCGCATACTCAAGAATTACTTTGCAGAATTTTTTAAAGTTTAATATTGATGAAAATAAAATAACAAGGCTTAGTTGTTAAATATTACCAAGATATTGCAGTAGGCTTGAACTCTGAATATCGTCACGTTGATGGGTATGCAAGTCAGGGATGATTTACAGAGATGTATAGAGACGCAGTATCATCATCTGGGATGCAACATCAGTAGTTCAGGCTTTTAAGTATAACTGCGCAAGCTCACATTGTTGTACATGCAAGAGAGGAGGCCACGGCTTGGACGAATAAGTGAAAGTCCACATCTTGGACGGTCGTGAGAGAGGATCCTTGGCCTGGACGGACATGTGAGAAGATCCTGGCTTGGACAGGTATGTAATAGGAGAGCATGATGAATGGACAGGAGAGAGAGATCGTGTATGCGAATATTACAAACCGCCTTTCTTCCTCATCTCCTCTTCTTCTCTTATTTGTACTAACAACTTGTCTTGCAGGTATAAGAACTCCATTTTGTTGGTGTTGCTAACATCGTCTCTCTTGAGAGAAGGACCTTAATTCTATTTCTTATCTCCCATTGGCAGTAGGGTGTTGTTGAAACAGGTAGAAGTAGTGGTGTATCCTTGCTATAAATGTGATCAACAGAAAGTGCAAGTTCCCTAGTTGTATGAAGGCCTTGGTGGGAAGAGCTTCTGTTGATCATGCCTTGTTATCCTCGACGCTGTTTTTGAGTGTTACTGACTTGATTCTAAGGTCAACGCCGAAGTTGAATTGATCTTGCCAATGAGATCGTCCCCAAGTATTGAACAGTCAGGAGGTCTTTGAAAACAAGACACAGGGATGATACTGCTTTGGTTTGCATAGATGCGACAACCATGGATAAGTGATGTTGCATCTTCTAGAGGAAGCGCATTGGCTTCAGGCTCCATCATGAACTCATGTTTATGTATACGAGTCTTCTAGTAAGTTGAGGAGGTAGATACAAGCTTGTATGAACTGAAACTTGTTATGAAGACTCCTCGTCAGAAAATTTAGACATGCATAGTTTCTACGGAAAAGGCCATAGAATCCTCATACAAATTCGGATTGATGCGTTCAACCCCAATTTTACTCTGGTTCTGACCAGATTCCGATTGGTAACGGTAAGTATCTTCATATTTCTGGAAGTGAAATGTTATTTTAGTTACTGAAAATTCAAAATTCCTTCTCAAAAATGTGTTATTGGTTCCACTTCTTACTCAGAATCTTATTTGTGTTTCTCAATTTTGTTCTGACAATAATGTGTCCTTCAACATATTACCTTGGGGTTATAATATCAAGGATCTTGCAATGGATGAGGTAGCGGCTGAAAGAGCAGTGTGAAATATTCTATATCCTATTCAAGTTGCTCCACCACCTAATACAACGTTTACTTCTATTTTTGAATCATCATCTCTTTGCCACAAAAGGTTACGATATCCTTCTTCTCTTATTCTCAAGAAACTATCTGATATACCTTCTATTCAACTCTCATATCAACGCTTAGATTCCTTTTGTCATGAATGTCAACTAGGAAAACACATTAAACTACATTTTACACCTTCAGAAAGAATTCATGTTTCACCTTTGCCTCTTGTTCATTGTAACATTTGGGGACCTGCTTCTGTCATATCATTAAATAGTTTTAGGTACTTCATTCTCTATGTGGATGATTTCAGTAGGTATCACTGGATCTACCCTCTCATTACAAGACATAAATCTCTAAAATGCTTACAACATTTCAAACTTCACAATAAAAAAATATTTTCAACTTATATTGTTTAATTTCAATGTGATGGTGCCTATGAGCTCATCAAAGGACATTTTAGGATATTTATTGAATAGTGTGGTTTTACTTTAGGAATTTTTTGTCCTAAAACTCCTCAGCAAAATAGTGTTGCTGAGAGAAAAATAAGACATATCATTGAGGTTGGAAATACTATTTCTTTTCAAGCTTCAGTTCCAAAACAGTTTTGGTTTGATAGTTATCTTACTGTCACATTCTTGATAAATAGACTTCCTTCCAAAGTCTTGGATTTTCAAGATTCCCTTTGTTCTTTTGTATAATGAGATGCCAAACTATAGCTTGTTTAAAGTATTTGGATGTAGCTGCTATCCAAATATGTCATCTTTCATAAAAGACAAGTTAAGTCCTAAGTCAATAAGATGTACTTTCTTGGGTTATAGTCCATTATACAGAGGATATAAGTGTTATGATAGCACAAATATTTATTTTTTGTATCTAGGCATGTCACATTTGATGAATCAAACTTTTCTTTTGTTGAACATGTTTCTACTCAGTCTTGTACATATGATGTTGTCAACTTACAAATTGGACCCTCGAGAGAATTTTCTGACATAATGACTATATCTCCCAATATTGAATTACCAACTGATATTATCTCAAATTCTTCTACTACTTCTATTTATATGAATCTGATGAAGTTTCTAACTTACCTTTAGTATCTACTCCTCCGATCATATCTGGTATACAAACTAGATCAAAGTTGGGCATTTCAAAACCAAAGTCTCTTCCACCAGATTTTGTATCTCATTACTCTAATTCTCACGTGCTTCATTCTGCTTTTACTTCAATTTTGAATTCTCATGTTGAACCAAAGACTTACAAGACTGCCTCTAAGGATCCAATATGGATAAAGTCTATGGATAAAGAATATGAAGCTTTAATGCAAAATGGAACTTGGAAGCTAATTTTTTATGTTGATAGCATGAATGTCCTAGGATGTAGGTGGGTATATAAGATTAAACTTAATTTTGATGGCTCATTTGAAAGATACAAGTCTAGAATTGTAGCTAAAGGCTATTTATAGCAGGATGAAGTGGACTATTCAGAGACACTTAGTCCAGTAGTTAAGCCAACTACAATTAGATGTATTCTTACTATTGCTTTGAGCAGAAATTTGGTTGTGAAGCAACTAGATGTCTCCAATGCATTCTTGCATGGGTTTACGACTGAGGACCTGGGTATGTATCTTATACTCATCTAACTCATGTGTTTCATTTACAGAATCCCTTGTATGTGTTGAAGCAAGATCCTAGGGATTGGTTCAACAGATTCAGTTCTTTTCTTCTCAATCAAGGTTTTGTTATGTATACTTGTGACTATTCCCTGTTTATCTACCACACTACTTTTGAGATGATGCTTCTTTTGCTTTATGTTGATGACATTATACTTACATGCTCATCTAGTGTATTTGTTCATAAGTTCATCCAACCTTTGGCACTATGTTTTGTATGAAGGACCTTGTCTCTCTTCATTATTTTTTGGGTATTGTGTGCATCAAGTATAAGGCTTCTGGTTATCTCTTGCTAACTCAACAAAAGTATACACTTGAATTACTACAAAAAGATGAGATGTTTGATTGTAAACCAAGTCCTACACTTATTGCTTCTGGTCATAAGCTTTCTGTCTACTCTGGTACTGCTTTAGCTTCATCAACTTACTATAGAAGTTTGGTGGGTGGCCTGCAGTACTTGACTCTTACCAGGCCTGACATTACTTATGCAGTGAATTAAGTGTCTCAATCCATGCATTCCCCATCTGACTTACATTTACTACTTGTTAAAAAAATCCTAAGATATCTTAAATGTATTCTTGGGTCTAGGATTTATATTTCTGCTGGAGATGTTGGCAAGATCACTGCTTACTCAGATTCAGATTAGGCTGGATGTCTAGATACCAGAAGGTCTACAAGTGGGTATGCTATTTTTCTAGGTTCTTATTTGGTTTCTTGGTCCTCCAAGAAGCAACCAACCATTTCTCGCAGTTCTGCATAGGCTGAGTACAAATCTTTGGAAGTTACATCTTCTGGACTTTTATGGATTTCTTATTTGCTTAGAGAACTTGATATTACTCCTTCTCAGTCAGCGACTCTTTTCTGTGATAGTCAGAGTGCTGCAAGTTTGGCTTCCAATCCTGTTTTCCATGCCAGGTCCAAGCACATTGAAGTGGATTACCATTTTATCAGGAAGTTAGTGTCTCAACAGTTTCTGAAGATTTCTTATGTTCTTTCTCTTCATCAACTGTCAGATATGTTCACTAAATGATTGTGTACTTCTCTCTTTATGTGTCTAGCTATCAAGCTTATGTATCTTGTAGATTCATCACTTGAGGGGAAGTGTTAGGAGATATGTTTTTAGTTTATGTTATTTTCTGTTATAGTCATGTAATGTTTCTGTTAGTGTCACATGTATGTCACTTGAGTTGTAAAATGTGTGGCTGGTATGTGTTACAACCTAATCATGTGTACGTTGTTAGAATCCTTTATATTTCTTTCATCTCTCCTTCACTAATAACAACTTCTAAATTCATTTCTTGAAAACTCTTTCTGAAAATTTTCAAATGTGTATCACGTTGAGCAAAACGTTAATACTATTAATCACGCTTGAAAAAAGCGTTTGAGCAAGCGTTAATACTTATTTTTCATGCTCAACATCCAGACGAAGATTAAAACTCCACCTTTAAAAGAATCACAAAAATGGTTAAAGAATAAACAAAACCACATAAATCTATTACTATTATAAAGGGAACATTCCTTAAATCTATAGTAAATGAAGCTGTAAAATTTGAAAATCTAAATTTGCTCATAGTTTTATAACTGTATTAAAAAGGTAAAAACGAAAAAATAAATCAGGAGAAAAAATAGAGAGAGTGAGTCAGGAGTGCCCGGGGTAAAAAGGAAAGCACACGTGCCAGTGTACTAATAAGAAGAATGAAAGATTTTGAGGGACTTATATTGAATTACTCACAAAAGTAAATAAAAATAGTACAAATAAGAAAGAAAAAGGACGACTGTGCGTGTGAAATCTAGTATAGAGATAGGAATAAGATAATATAATCAAAACCTTCCTTCATTCAATTTTCTACCATAAAAAAAAAAAAACCTTTAAAAACACACACAACACCTCCTCCAGCAATGTCAGTCTTCACATCTGTGATCCCTAATTGTATCTTTTATCAACATTCTCCATTACAATTTAGGGTTTCTTGTTTACTTCAATTCCAATCTCCACTACAACTCACAACTCCCCAATCAATCCATTTCAAATCTCCACTGAATCAGAAGTATCTTATTAGGAATGCCTTGTTTTATTCAGGTAATTATGTCTATGTTCATCAAAAATTGGATTCAAATTGGGATTGACTTGAGTACTTTTAAGTGTTATTTGAATTTATATTTGAATTGTTTAGGGGGGAATTTTAGAGAAATCCGATTTTCACCAATTTTGTGTTCTAAGAAGACTCAACAAGAAGAAGATCTCTTTGCTTCAGGTAAAGAATTTTCTTTTATTGTTTATCTAATGGAAATGAACTGCATAATAGTTTTACTAGATGTCGCTATAGGAGAGTGGTAAATTTCGCTCGGGTAACTACTTTAACATAATTCTTCTGATGACTACTCAGAAAAGTTATATATTAGTCATTTTGGTAATGACTAATGATGTGCTAAAGATTTTGATTAAAATAAGGATTTGACTTCTAATTTTCATATTTAATTTGATTACAAATCTCAATTGGGATTCTAGAGGTGGTATGAATGTCTATATAGACAAGTACCATATCTTACATTGGTGGATTCGAATTTAGGAGAATTGTAAAAAAAGTCCTTATGAATTTAGTGAATGTTGTGGGTAATTAAACATTCTAATTACGATTACTTATTATCTGTGTCAGAGACATGCAAGAAAACATTTCAGATTCTGCAGATTCTCTATAGTCTGTTTGAATATAATGTCATGGTGAAATGGATCTGCAGAAGAAACAAAAATGACCACTTCTCAATCATCTGATCGCGTTGATACTGCTGAAAATGAATCTTACATTTCCCTTCCTGGTGGCATTGAAGATGAGAACATTCAGGAGGCCAAGCATGGGCGAGCGTCTTCTATCAGAACTGTAGCTTTATGGGTCAGTAGTCAACCTTGTAATTTATTGTCATCATCATCAACTCATTTAACTTTTTCATTATTCGAATTCTCAATGTTTAATAAGTGTGGTATTTTCTTTGCAGGTTTGTACTGCAGTGATTTTTGGAGTTGGTTTGGGTTTTAAAGAAGGAGTTGGGAAGGCATCCGAGTTTTTTGCAGGGTATGTAAATGACTTGGATCTGTGTAGATATGTTTTGCTCATGTTACATATAAGTGATTTGAACAAAATCTTTGATGATATCAACATGGCTGTTATCTATCTTCTTGTAATTATAACGATATAATATAATTAGACGAGGACAATAAAGTCTAGCGTAAATGTTCTTGTAAAAGTTCCATAATTTCATGTTTGGTAGGATTGTGGGGACTCTAACCTTTCTCCAAAATCTTTTTCTTTTGATCCTTTACTTACTTGGGTTCCTTTCCATCTGCTTATCACTCTATCAAATCTGCTGAGAGTGTAGCAAAACTGGAAACCCTTTGTTTTAACTTGAATGACTGCACTTCTTCAATCCTCAAGATTGTATGATTAATGTACTGTTGCATGGTATTTCAGGTATCTGTTGGAGCAAAGTTTGTCGGTGGACAACCTATTCGTCTTTGTATTGATTTTCAAATACTTTAAAGTACCAACTGAGTATCAGGTGCTGTATTGATACGTAGGTTACTTTAAGCGTTCACACAATTCTCAAGTCTGACATTCTGCAACTTTTACTTGCTTGATTGTTAGTTCCAAAATGTATTGATGGACGTCTTAGTAGACTTTGCTTCTTGCTGACATACGCAATGTTTAAATTTGTAACGGTAGATTTCTATATTGTCAAAATACAGAGTCGGGTGCTTTCGTATGGTATTGCTGGTGCAGTTATATTTCGCTTGTCACTGATTCTTCTTGGGACAGCCACCCTCCAGGTAACTAATTTCCAAACTAAGATATAACACTCACTACTCACATTTCTCGTTCATCAAAACTGATCTTTACTTCTTTTGTTGTTGTATGAATTATCTACCGACATCCACTTGTTTGGTGTTTTAGAAGTTCGAGGCTGTGAACTTACTTCTTGCTGGGATACTTCTATTTTCGGCATACAAGGTGCGGTTTGTCTGCTGAAGAAGCTGAACTAATGCCTTAAGTTCAAATATGCTGCATAACTGTTCTCTCTAGTCCTTTTGTGATTTATGCGTCAAACTGTTGCTATACTTATGCTGATGGAAATCATCTGGTCCAGATGAAAATTGATGACTGTGCATGGGGCTTAATGTTTTATCTTTCATGTTTGGTTATTTCTTATAGCTATTTGCTGGAGGAGAGGATGACTCGGATCTGTCTGACAACTTTATTGTAAAGACGTGCCAAAAAGTTATCCCAGTCACATGTAAGTATACCCTTAGTTACTTCTTGCTTAACCACATCTACATAGGCCTGGAAACGTTAGGCTGTTATAAAATCTTACGTGTGCAATAGGATACTAATTATTCTCCTGTTCCATTTCCTGTCTTACAGCTAGTTATGATGGAAATAAATTCTTCACATTTCAGAATGAGTCATGGAAAGTAAGTTGTGTTAGTCAGGTTATAGCATTTTAGTTTCTTGGTCCTGCAACCTGGTAGTGGTACTACTTAAACCCACATGTTTATAGTACGAAACGGCAGTTTATTTGAACTGATGATATATTGCTAATCTAATCCATCAATTCATATAGATTACACGTTTGGGTTTAAGTTGCATCATTTACTACTTTTCTTCTCGTAGGAATCTGTATACATGATTTCTCACCTGAATTTTAACTGTTACAAACATTGTGCACAGGCTACACCGTTACTCCTCGTAGTAGCTGTTATTGAACTCAGCGATATTGCATTTGCTGTGAGTACTAATCTATTTTCACCCATATACAGCATTTCTTTTTTATAATTTAATATATTGGTTGTTGATATCAACAAGTGAAGCTAAATATGATTTATTTATTTTTCTTCTTCTAAGGTTGACTCGATACCAGCAGTTTTTGGTGTTACAAGAGATCCTGTGATAGTTTTCTCTTCTAATTTATTTGCGATCTTGGGTAATTTCTACTCTT
This sequence comes from Papaver californicum, assembly GCA_023531435.1. Taxonomy (NCBI): domain Eukaryota; kingdom Viridiplantae; phylum Streptophyta; class Magnoliopsida; order Ranunculales; family Papaveraceae; genus Papaver; species Papaver californicum. Next base: position 787,428 of record JAJJMC010021118.1, on the reverse strand, counting down.
TCTGTGTGTTTCAAATCTGTATTATAGTATGATAGATAGCGTACATTCAGGTTCCTCGGCCCATCTTAGTGAAGTTTGTTTTTCTCTGCTAAACTTGAGCCAGAGATGGTTTTTATAGTGTAAATTAAGCGTTGACCCCCTGTTGTTTTTAGTTTTGTGTAACATTGAATACTCAATATATGTTTGATCATTTGCTCATTCCATGTAGGTTTGAGGTCGCTATACACACTTGTCTCTGAAAGTATGTCTGAGCTGGAGTATTTACAGGTAACATGGACTTGCTGCAACTGATTTCATGTCAATTGGCTTGCAGTGGTAATGTTGATGATACCATACTTATCATGTGCATACGGGACAAATTATCCTGGTTCACTGCTCGCGTCTTCAGTGCTTTGTAGACGTGGTTTGAAGTTATAATTTTGAGCTAAGGTGTATAGGCTTGTTGGCGAGACTTGACTAAATAATACATCATAAACAAAGGTGAATGAATTGGTCCAAGTGCTGGATTTTGTCGTTATACATGGTCCGGAAGGGGTTATGAGGACTCGCAAACAAACTTAGAAGTGCCCATGAACTGGACCAGAATGTAAATAAAATAGGCTCTGGCCTCTGAGATTCCACATTTGATATAGGAAGCTAACACTGACTTTTTTGCTATTTCCTTTTCAGCCTGCCATTGCAACTGTTCTTGGCTTTATTGGCTGTAAGATGATTTCAGATTTCTTCGGTAGGTTCTCGTGTGGCCACAATTCACCTATTTTCTCTAACCCGTGGCTGTATTTTAGTATCTTCTAGAAAAAGAGTATTTAACAGTGACGTTTTTTTATGTAGGATTTCATGTTTCAACTGAGGTTTCTCTTGGTTTTGTTGCCACTTGCTTAAGTGCCGGGGTAGTGTTGAGTCTTATGAAAAGATCTGATTGAGGTTATAAAAGAAACAATACAGCAGGTGAATAATCTATCTTCTCGATCTCAACATAAAACTCCTTTCTGTTGCAATACATTAATCGTCTAGCTGGGGAAGGTGTTAAGTGTTCAGTCTCACCATCCTTCTCCTTATCACTTCCTCTTAGATTTATCTACAATTTCTATGCAGGCAGATACTTGATTTGATGGAATACAAAGCGACCGGCAGTAGGAAAATAATCATACCATACCCACCTAGTTATACTGAAGGGTGGATTAGTTGCAAGCAGAGTAACGTCTTGTTAGTGGCAGTCATGTCGCGAAGATTCTGAAGCTTTCCCAGCCGAAGAGGTCTAGTTAGCAGTTTAACAAAACATTGTGATGGTCAGACCCAACTGATCCTTCTGCAGATGACCACTTCCAATATTTATATTTAATCCAATTTCGGGTCATTGAAAACTACACATGTACTCTCTTTTGCTCATATATAGATAGTGGTAGTATGCACAGAGAACTATTAGATGCACAGGCGTACCTTTTCCTTCTTTGTTAAAGCTGTAGAGAAATGATGATGAAAACTTAATCCAAATGTGTACTATTCAATATTCAGGCCTCTTCGGAATTAAATGTAAATGAGGTTTATGGACTTTGCAGTTCCTTTTTCTTGTTTTCTTTACATTTGGCATTCCACCATCCCATGTGAACTAGTTATAACCTCCGGTCTATTCAAAGGTTCGGCTCTGAAATAGGTATCCGAGTATTTGTTTTGGCTGCGTCAAAATGGAATCTGACAGTAAACAATTACAGAACTCTCCTTGCAGCCTTACCCCAAGCCACATGCAGCTACACAACAAACACTGCAGCTGATACATGGGACAACAAACACTTCAGCTGATACATGGGCTAAGAAAGCCTGGCGTTTTTAAGGGCATACCCAAAACCAATTTGGGGCTAATAAAACAAAATAAGGTCATTATGAAGTAATATCAATACACCTCTTATCTATATATTTTCTTAATTTAATGTCTAATCTATTCTTACTTAATTAATGTTAATGTTGATTAATTAGTTAATTAATTTGGCTATAGTTAGTTAGATGATGAATTTGAGTTATAGTTTTGGAATATAAAATGAGAGTGTTTTAGATTGATTTATTTGAGTTATAGTTTTGTACAATCGGTAGTCTCGTGATTTTTATTCCTACCGATTGTACAAAATTCCCAGATTGATTTTTTTTGGGGATTTTGATTTCATAATCGGTAATACCATAACTACCGATTATAGGTGTCGCCCCAAAAATGAATTTCTTATAACTTACAAAGTTTATAACTCTTCATCTTTCACAATCGGTAGAAATTGAAAATTTATATATGCCGATTGTAGCCAGAATTGAATTAAACTTTAAAATTTTAAACTTTGTAATCGGTAGTTTAAAGATCAAATTTATCTACCTATTATACTGTTTTTTTTGTCCAGGACTTTTCTTACCATAATCGGTAGTGAATCGGTAGTACGGGAAATTAATAACTACCGATTGTATTTAGTCGGTAGTTTAGAAACATAGTTATCTACCGATTATGTAGATTGTATTTAACATCTAACTTCATAATACTATTTCAACATCTGAAGAAAAACTTGTTCAAAAAAACTTACTACATATTGTTCATAAAACTTGTTCAAAAAAACTAAAAACATCCGGAAAAAACGAAATAAAACACATCATAGAAATTCAAAGTGATCAATATCATTGATCTCATGAAATTCTTCCACTCCTTGTTACTCTCGACTTGGTCCTAGTACCAACTCGCTTCTTCTTCTTCTCCTTCTCCTTAGGATCAGCAACAACTTCATCTTCCTCAACTAGACCTATGTACTCTCCAGCTTCGTTATAGTATGGGTTTATGCCTGAGAAGTCTTTCTCCCTGAAAAAGAGTCGAGGATCAAAATCCGGATCGGCCTCTATCCTTCGATTCATTTCTGCCTCAGATCCTTCATCCGAAGATGGAAGTTCATCGAAGTTGAGGGGATTATCAGTATTGTTCCACCAAGAATCAGGATCGTTCATCATTTGTGAGAAATCCGGATCATCCAGCATCATTTCATATACTTCTTCAGGAGTAACTCCTTTCCGCAAATTAAAAAGAGGACGAGAAAGCAATTCAGCCTTTCGAGCCGGAGAAAGGCCTTCATCTTTATCCATAACCCTAATGAACATACCCAAACATTGATTATTAACTAACTACACAATAGCTATTATATAAATAAACAAAAGCACACAACGGTAGTTAAAATTATGAAATATCAACCGATTATACACAATCTGTAGGGCGTGTTTTCAACAAAATTCCGATTATATAATCGGTAGATAAAATTATGCAATACCTACAGATTGTGCATGATGTTCTTCAAGAATGATGAACTCGAGGCATAATCGGTAGATAAAGTTCGCCAGATTTCTACCGATTATGCGTTGTTTCAGAAAATTATAAAAAAGAATTATCATGATTTCTTCAAAGTAATGACTAAAACATAAACATTGGATGTAAATTACTTTTCCTTTCCCTTGATTGTGTAGGAAAATGTTTTGGTCGGAGGGTCATATCGTCGGAATTGGTTGACGAATTGATTTCAATGATTTTGGACTCGTCGATCACCATCTTTTCTTTTTCCTTCTTTGATTGTTTATGTAAAGTTTTTGGAGCCATTTTCAATGGAGAATGGGAGTAAAGGGAGTAGAAGAATCGGTAGAGGAGAAGAAATGGAAAATGAGGCTGTTTTAGTTGTGAATAGGTAGAGGTAGAGAAGGAAATGAGAAGAAAAAGAGGCGCGAATAGGTAGAGAAGAAGAAGAATTAAGTTTTGGTTTATGTTTACAAGTCTGGCGTTTTATATTATTATTATATTAATTATTATTTTACATTGTCTTGGAAAATTTCCTTCATCTTAAGCGGCGTGGACGAACCTTAAACGGGTTGAATCTGTCCATCACCTTAATGATATTGAAATGAGCTTCATAACGGTAATTTGATCGTTTCCATCGTCGCCATTCCTCGAGAGATCTCGTTATAACTTCATCATTCATTTCACCTGTCAAACGATATCGATTGACAAGATAAGTTAGATTCACAAATGGATCAATTTCTCTGCTTATACAATTTAATCGACAAAAAGGATCAGCTCTATTACGGTTATTGGGGTTCCCGGTGTCAACACAAAAATGTTCATACGTGAAGGCCTGAAGTATAGTCAAGTCGTGAACACTCTCCAAATAAGTCATACTCATTACACCATTTTTCCTACGTTCTTCTCCTCGCCTCAGATAGAATTGCACATAGTGCTTACATAGCGATAAATCTTCCTCTATCGTGAACGATTGAGCCATTAATCTATACAATGATTTCTTCGATGTTGGAGAGTTAAAATGTATTGGAGGTGCATAAATGAGAAGAGCTCACCCTCCTTATATAGATTAGAGTCTTAACAACTCTTTTTTTTTATATAAAAAAAGAGCCGTTGAGGCCTGGTGTAACAAGAGTGTACAAAAAATATGTACACTAAGTTTGTACGAATATTCCAACATTTTGAACATACATAATCGGTAGTTTATAAAATTCTTAAACTACCGATTATGCATTTTCAAAATGTTGGAATTTTGATAATATTTGTGATTTTCAATTTGGGGCAACATACATAATCAGTAGTTTAAAAAATTCTTAGCCTTCCGATTATGCATGTTAAATATGTTGGAATTTTGATAATTTTTTCGATTTTCAATTTGGGGCAACATACATAATCGGTAGTTTAAGAATTTTTTAAACTACCGATTATGTATGTTGCACCAAATTGAAAATCGAAAAAGTTATCAAATTTCGAACATTTTGAAAATGCATAATCGGTAGTCTAAGAATTTGTTAACCTACCGATTATAATGTGTTTCCCCAAATTGAAAATCAAAAAAATTATCAAAATTCCAACATTTTGAATATTAATAATCGGTAGGCTAAGAATTTTTTAACCAACAGATTATAATGTGTTTCCCCAAATTGAAAATCGAAAAAATTATCAAAGTTCCAACATTTTGAACATTAATAATCGGTAGGCTAAGAATTTTTCAAATAATGCAAAATGTGTCAGGAACAGGCAGTTCCATCGGTAAGTGTAATCAGTAGATATTTATCTACCGATTGTATAACACTAACATAATCAGTAGATTGTTATCTACCGATTGTTGATGAACATACTTAATCAGTAGGTGATGCAAACCACTTATCTACCGATTATAATGTAAAATTTCAATAAAATAACTTGTTAAAAATAAATCTTTTGCAAATCAATTGATAACTCACTGAAAGAACATAAAATCCTTTCAAATGTTAGAAAATTAAACACCAGTAATGTTAAACACCAGAGACATATCCATAAAGTAAACAACCACAATCTAATTTCTAAGCATTTTGGTTTTGGTACGAGGACGACGAGCACCATGGGATAAAATTCTTTCAGCATCAGCGGCATTGGCTTCACCCTGAGGGACATTTGCTTCAGCATCAGCACTCGATGAACATCGGGATCTTTTAGTGTGCTTTTCTGCTAGCCTCTTAGGATTATTCGCAGATTTCTCCCCAAACTTGCTAGCATAGGCTTCTTATCAATGTTGTCAATGAGGTCTTCATGCTCTATCATCATCTTCTCAATTGATGAAGGCACTCCCGCATTTATGCACCCAACTATCTTCTTTGAGAAAAATACAAACATTTTTTCTTCTGTTTTTAGGCAATAACAATCAAACAATTATTATCTAAAATATTGAGCTTTAATACTAAAATCAAAAGGAAATAACATTACGTACCAGCCTTTCATAACCACAGGGGTTGTCTTTGATGATGCAAGTATATTCGGACACCCTGGTGGTCTTTCCTTTATCTTCACGGATCACATGAAGATGAGAATGCTGTCGGTACCATACCATATACCGTGGATCTACTTCATCACCTCGTTTGACAGGTCTCCCCTCGTTGATCATAGATTGCATCCTGTTATTCCAATCTTCAACGGATGGGTTATAAGAGTAAACTACTGTGATAGAGTTCTTACCACAAGTAGATTTCTCGACATCCAAATGGAACCTGCCCCGTATGTGACTCTAAGGTTCTTCTTGGACATAACCGAGTTGACGCATCACCCTTGTGGCATTGTACATGACATATCCAGTGGGATGCCACAAGGGTCCATAGTAAAACGATAACTCAGACATTCCCGCTATATGACCACTAGCTCGGTCTTCCCTGTATGGATCAAAGCATACATCTTTGGACGCCATCGAGTCTAATTTCCTCCTCAAATAAATCAACTCCTGCTCCTTAGACCTTGAATGGTTGTTGTCAAAGATGTATTTTGTTCCTCGGGGTGTTCCTTTCTCCCATGCCGGATTCTCTTTGGCCAACTCGAGGGACAAGAAGTGGTCATAGATCCATGTCTAGTGTACATATCAAACCAAGTATGAGAAAATTGATTCTTAAAAGAGGAAAAAATAAATAACAATCAAACCATCAATAGAGTTACCAAAATACCTGTAGTAGGCTCACGTTCCCGGCAATTTGGCTAGTTAATTCCCTCGATGCCTTTCTCAACTCTTCCATCAAGAACGCATGACATGCGGTGCCCCACGAATAGTCACGAACTTTGTTGAGATGATGCAAAAGTTGTAGAAGGTTGGCGTCGACCCGGTTGCCACTAGCATTGAGGAAAATGACACATCCCAAAACACAGAGGAGATATGCAGTGACTGCAGCATTGACCTGGTCATCGCTAAACTCTGGATTCATTTTTTCTTTAGTCTTGGTGCCTTTGAACATTTCCATCAGTTGAACCATACTGAACTGTCTAGTTTTGTAAGGAAAGCACTGTTTGAACTCTTTGTCAGATGTCGCTCGATCCTAACCAAGGCACCTCTCAGTGTAAACATAAAGTTGTTCCCAGCTTAACTGCTTCACATAATCAAACTTCACCGCCGTACCATGGTCAGCGAGACTTAGAATCTGCACCACATCATCGGGGGTGATCGTCGTCTCTCCCCACGACATGTGGAAGGTATCGGTCTCAGGATACATCCTCTCCATGAAGGCTGATATCGACAGCCGATCATGATGTAACATTGACTTTTTGGCAGCCGTAGATAATCCGGAGTTCAGTATAATTTGCTTGAACAGTTGACACTCACCATCTAACGGCCAATCTTTCATCTTTGTTGGTGCAGCCGTAGGTTTTAGTAGACGAACCGCATCAGAATGGTCCTAATATACATGACGAATTAAAAAATAATTACAATAACAATTAACACTTCTACGAATAAAAAATAATATGTTAAGAATGGTGTTTTATAATTATTACCTCAGTTGAGTAAATTTCTTTCGCTCAAGAGTTTTGTACCCAAATAATAGATCTCCTCCATATCTTGATAACCTAGGGATTTGGCCTTCTTGAATACCCTTCATATTCCAAGAGGCGGGGACCTTGTGTCTTTGATGGGATTTTAGATTACCCTGTATAAAATAACCGCAATCGCACGGTGTCTACAAGCAGACAACGGCAAGTACGAGTCGAACCCACAGGGAGCGGGGACAATACTGCAATTAATATCTCAATTAACTAACCAGAAATAATACTTTTGGATTTTTGGATATTCTAATAAACGAGAAAATAATAAAATAAACTAGCTAAAATATGTAATGTGATCAAGTAGAGAGGACACTAGGGTTTTCGGTTTTCGCCAATTTGATATATAGAACTTTCATCTAATCTTCAAAATTATCGTTTCACCAGTGTAATTTTTCTTCGCTTCCAAGTTGACATTTCTAAAAAATCGCTTATCAATCGAAAAGTATATCCCATCTAATGTTGTTAGGCATGGCATATCAGTTCAAAAGCATAAACAATCAGTAGAATTATCTAACCAATATATAGTTTCAAAGAATCAAATATCTAGTTGAATGCATACACCGTCTAAGAATCTAATCAAAGCACGACATATCAAACGGAAAGCATATATGATCAAATCTACTATTTATGCAATAATCAAGCTAACAATGAAGATAAATTACTAATCATTTAAACCATTTATTTATAAATGTTCCATAATCAAAATTGGTTTCTACCCAAAACCCTAGTCACAAGATTAGTGAAACATGGCTATGGGTTTCTTAAAACCCATTAAAACAAATAACAGAGAGAAGAAAAAGATAAACTGTATCACCATCGTCACCTAGCTATAGATCTTCTTCCTCTTCTTCTGTATACCTCCGGATACAGCCGCTATACAGAGCACTTCTTCACGCCACCAACACAATATTTCTCCCTTTCTCTCATGCGTACTCTGACGCCTCCCCCCTCTGTCTCTATCTCTGCCTCTTTTCTCTAGCCTAGCTCTTTATTCTCCAAACCAGAAAAGCAAAACCTAGTCTAAAAGAAGAAGCAGTCGTCACCCTCACTTCTCTTTTCAATCAACCCCTAGTCTAGCTCCTAGGTCTTCTTTTTATCCTTCTCTTCATTTCTTAGGTCTTTCTTCCTTAGGTTTTCTTCCACCTTCACGTCACTATCTCCTATTCCTTACCGTACTTCCACCTATCTCACCTAAATCCCAAACCTAGAAGAAAACCTAGAAAGAAAAGACCAAAGGAAAAAGCTCCTTTCGTACTTCCCTGTCAGTCCTTATTATACCTCTCCTACATCACGTCTGTCCTCTTACTCGGTCAATACTTCTTCTCACTCCTAACCTCTCTCCCATGTGCCCCTTCAAATCCTCTCACTTTGTCACGGTACAGTTAAATTCCACCGGCTTTTATAGCCACGTCATCTATAACCAGCCCCACCCTCTCTTTTTTGTTTGACACTTGGGAAAACTAGTATGACTTCATTCTTTTGTGTCAGACAAACTCAGCCACCTACACAACCTACACCTATTTTCTCTTATACGACCTGACGCCTCTTATCGTAGCCTCCACTAGGCTACAACTCTAGCTTCTAGGATTTCCTCCCATCTTTTAACGCCGCCAGCACCACTACACCGAGTAGAGCCCCTGGTCGGTCTGACGCCCAACAGTCGAAACAGAACCTTGTCTCCCTGTAAGCGAAGTCATGCCCACCTTCTGCTTTTACTTTTATCACCAACTACTTGTACTTTTGATTACAATGGTCTGGATCCAGTAGTAGAGTAACAAAGTTATCCAACTCCATGAGTTAAAGCAAATTAGTCTATTTAGCTGTATTTAATCGCAGCTTTGAGTTTTACGCATACCATCTATAAAAGCAATAAAAATACATTATTAGCATAAATCGAAGTACTAGCAAATATAGATTAAGTGGTAAAAATGTATGAATTAAGTGCTTATCAGTCTTCCTTTCTTCTTAACTGGCTTCTTTGTACCACTTGGTTCTCCTTCATCTTGGTATTTATCTTGTGGAGCACTTGGTTCTCCTTCTTCTTTGTTTCTACTTCTTGGAACACTTGGTTGAGTTCCTTCAGTTATAACAATTCCTCTAGCGCTCTTTTGTCTTCTTGCACTAGTAGTTACTTTCTTACCCCCTTTACGACGAGGCCCCAAAAGAATTGTATCGTGGGAATGCTTAGATCGCCTTTCCATAAAAGAACAAAAAAGAGAACAATTATTTCCAACAAGACACCGTTTAATCACTACATAATCGGTAGACAAAGTACATTAAAGTCAACCGATTGTTCATAATCGGTAGTAAAAAAAACAAAGTAACTACCGATTGTGCATAATCGGTAGCTCGGGATCTACATTATCTACCGATTGTGCATAAAAAATGGAACAGAAAAGTCTAATCTATGGACACACATACAATCGGTAGTTACATAAAAAGATTAATTACCGATTATGCCTAAATTTGGGTCCAGAAATATAATCGGTAGTTAGTGACTGAATATAACTACCGATTATGTAGTATGTTTTGAGGAATCACTAACTTTCATAATCGGGAGTTTAAGCCTATACGAAACTACTGATTATGCCTAAATTTGGGTCTAGGAATATAATCGGTAGTTAATGAATAAATATAACTACCGATTATGTAGTATGTTTTGAGGAACCACTAACTTTCATAATCGGGAGTTTATCCCTATACGAAACTATCGATTATGCCTAAATTTTAGTCCACGAATATAATCGGTAGTTAATGACTAAATATAACTACCGATTATGGTCGATGTTCATGAGCAATAAAGAACACTAACATAATCGATAGTTAAATACAAACACGAAACTACCGATTATGACAAATAACCTAAAACCCTAGGTATTCTATTGACGATTTCATTCGATTGAATCAAAATAAACACAAATAATGGTAAACCCTTACCTTATTGGAGCCATTACAAAGTTCTGGAGAGTCTGATTGTCGGAATCAATCTCCGTTTCTAGGTCATCATTTTCGTGTTCTTCACTATGTTCTTCAACGATCTCTCTATTTCTTATTCTCTCGGCAAAATTCGGCCAGTTAGTATTAGCAGGTTGACGGGTTGTTTGCTTTTTCCTTGCCATTTTTAGATTGTAATTACGACGATGAATTGGTTAACGATTATACGATGAATTGATTTACAATGAATTGGATTGTGCCACAATCGGTAGTTTGAAAACAAGAGAAGAAGAAGAGAAAACCGTGGGAATCGGGTTAATGATATTTTTTGATTAATGATATTTTTTGATTACCGAGAGGGTATTTAATTATTTTTACATACCATTAGATTACCCCATAACCACATCTATTGGATGAGTTCAAAATAATATTCGCAAATTGATTTTGAGTAGCCCTCAAAAACGCCAGGTAAGAAAGAGCACCTCCACCCCATATCACTTATTTGTGCCAGTTCCCTTTGCCTTAATGTACTGGAGCATTTTTTGCCATTAGATCGTTTCAAAGCAGTTCAGCTATCGAGTAAGTCAGAAGCTCAGAGACTGTATTTTTTTTACGGTATTAATACATTAATTTTCATAAAATTAAAAAATAATTATTTTTAATTTAATTGATTTGTCTGAATCTGATTCATGAAATCTGAGTTTGATATAAAATTTTTGATTAATCTGTAAATTGTAGAGTCATGCTCAAATATAAAATACCTAAAGTAAGACCTCGAAAGATTTATTAGAAAAATGAGAAAACAAACCATCTTGATATCTGACCCAGGCGGAGTCGAGCCGAATCAGATTAATATCTTGAGTCAGTTTCAAACAAACAAAGTGAGCTAAACCCTAGAGCTCTCCCCTAATCTAAAATACAGGTGTACAAATAAAACCCGCTTTGTTCGTTGCCCTATTTTGGTCCTTCTGCAGCCAGTGCCGTCCGCATTTTCATCCATTCCTGCAGCTAGTCCACACACCCACCCCCCGCCGCCGCAGCTAAAATAAATCCTCAATATAAACCCTAGAAATAGAGCGAGAAGATGAATTCTATGGAGCAGATGGAAGAAGGTGGATTGATAGAAAAGAAAAGAGATATCAGGCGTTTTTATTGTGAATTTTGTGGGATTTGCAGATCTAAGAAATCTCTCATCGCATCTCATCTTCAAACCCACCACAAGGTTGTGAAGAAACTCTAGATTCATAACTTTATAAGTTTTATAGTTATAAATTGACTTTGAAGAACAACTCCTGAGCTTATCTTATTATAATTTGTGTTTAATGCAGGAAGAGATTGAAATGAATGGAATCGACGAAAAAGAAGAAGACGCAAAATCAAATAATATTTGTCAAGAGTGTGGTGCTAGTTTTCAAAAGCCAGCTCACTTGAAACAACATATGCAGAGCCATTCTCTTGAGGTATAATTGAAAGCCTGAACCCCATGTTATCTGTTAAATCTAGTATATACAGAATTATTAAGTCTCACTACATCATTGATTCATTCTATGGAGTTCTTTGTTGCTGGCTATAAACTGTGGTTCTGTTGATATTTATGGTCTACAAGTGTTTTAAAAGAAAGTGATTTTGCAGGGCATAGATTTTGTTAATGGTCAACATACTTGTTGATGTATATACTGGTGTGAAGCATTGTGAGAAACTCCCAAATGCAAAGAGAACTTGACTGGACTAGTAGCAGGTTGGGGGACCACCTGTGAAGCTCCATCAAGCGAGGCTCGGTTTCACTCCGTTTAAATCTTTTTGAGGTTTGAGGTCTTATTTTTGTTCTTTCAACGTCAAATCAAATTAACAATTCAAGTATGATTGTTCACCCTTATTAACAAGATTTAAACTCAGTAGTTCTCTTCGTTCAACACTTTGCAGAGACCATTTACTTGCCCTGTTGATGATTGTCACTCGAGCTATAGAAGGAAAGATCATTTGAATCGTCACTTGCTCCAGCACCAAGGGAAACTATTCTCGTGTCCTGTAGAAGGCTGCAACCAGAGATTTGCTTACAAAGGCAATATGAAACGTCACATAGAGGATATTCACAAGGATAAAGGATGTTCTTCTTCTGATAGTCAAGGTCAAACACAGCATATTTGCCAAGAAGTTGGATGTGGGAAGGTGTTCAAGTATGCATCAAAACTGAGGAAACATCTAGAGTCCCATGGCAAGTTTCTTTTTATGATTCAAGCTGCATACAAGTTTAAAAGTCCTTGCGACTAATTTTTTTTTTGGCTTTGAATTTATCGTGATCTCTGACATTCTAATATTCTGTGATTAATGACTGCAGTGAAACTTGAGTCTGTGGAGGCAATCTGCTGTGAACCTGGCTGTATGAAATACTTCGCCAATAATGATTGCCTTAAGGCTCATGTCCAATCATGCCACCAACATGTTCTGTGCGAGGTTTGTGGCACCAAGCAGTTGAAGAAAAATATGAAGCGGCATATGCGTGGACATGAAAATGAAGGCTCATCTGAAAGGATAAAGTGCAGCTTCAAGGGCTGTGAATGCACATTTGCAAAAGTAAGATACCAACATGTTCATCTGTTTTATTTTGGGGTGTTTTTTTATGAGGCAAGCCAAGTCTCTGGAATTTTGCTGCAATTCTATGACAATTATTCACATGTAATGTATTTCTGTATATCCACTTGCAGACATCAAATCTTAATCAGCATGTGAAGTCTGTACACCTTGAGCTTCGACCATTTGCCTGCCAGTTTCCTGGTTGTGGTCAAAGATTTTCTTTCAAGCACGTGAGGGATAACCATGAGAAATCTGGGTCTCATATTTATGTCCATGTAAGTATTATGGACCACTGCATCACTAAATTCCTTAAAAGTTAAATTTGTGGAATGTCTAAAGAATTGTGGAATCTGATGTACTGATATCTCATATTTCATGTATTCAATGCAGGGGGATTTTGAAGAGGCGGATGAACAATTCCAAACTAGATCAAGGGGAGGGCGGAAGAGGACTTGCCCAACTGTAGAAGCTTTACTAAGAAAGAGAGTTGTTCCGCCCAGTCATGCTGATTCAGCCTTGAATCATGGTACTGAATACCTTGCATGGTTATTAGACAGTTAGCAGCTGTTTAAGAACTATACATTTTGTCCTTTTACTTGACTACGAGGCAGAGGCAGAGGCAGAGGCAGAGGCAGAGGCAGAGGCAGAGGCAGAGGCAGAGGCAGAGGCAGAGGCAGAGGCAGAGGCAGAGGCAGAGGCAGAGGCAGAGGCAGAGGCACTTTATGGCTTTGTGTACAAGAGTTTATATGTAAATCAGACAGTTTGAAACCATAATGTAATAGCTAGAAGTAGATTACCACAATCTCATTCTCATGTAATATAAACATCTCTTTTTCTCTCTTTTTTTTCCTTTCCTGATAACTAGTTTATATTTTAAACAAACTACACGGGCTTTACAAATCGGAGAAAAACCCTTCCCCTAACATCCTCCAAAAAAACATGAACAAAAAAAGGTGGAGGTACAAGTAGCCATTCATTAGCTGCCTTCTCTGGCCAAAATATCCCCAGTCGAGCTGTTTTCAAAGAACCATCTAACAGTGCGACTTTCCACTGTGATTTTTTTTCTTATTCAGCCGTTTCTACACAGATGTACTTAGCGTAGGGTCCAACAAACTTCCCTGTACACGCCACCAATTCCCGACTCCTGAGTATGCCACCAATCCCTGCAAAACCAAGGTGATTAGATGCACCATCTGTATTGAGTTTGACATAAACTGCAGATGGGAAATTCCAGTTGATAGGGATTATCTCTCTGCCATAAGGAGAACAAACAGACTGGTATTCCAAGGCCTTGTCAAAGAGCCATGTTGACAACAGTATTTTAGTGGATTTTACCATTCTGGAACGCAACAACATTTCGAGCAGACCAAATACCCCACAGCATAAAAGGGAAAACACAATACTTCAAATTTGGGTAACTTGATGGTAGCAGAGCAGCATTAAATAATCCAGTCAAGATTAATCTTTCCAGTATTGTCGTGTCCATTGCCATATTCCCATTGTCCAAGAACAACTACTAAACAGATGCTCAACATCTCTATATGCACTCCTGACTCCTGAGATGCAAATAATGCAGCTAATCTTTTAGCTAGAAAAACCGGAAATGAAAGGCTGAAGCAAAAAAACAAAAAAAAAAAACTGGAGTGGAGATGCGGGGTATCGATCCCCGTACCTCTCGCATGCTAAGCGAGCGCTCTACCATCTGAGCTACATCCCCTGTTGTTGAACTCTTACGGTGTACATCATTTTTTTTCTCTTTACTCTTTTCCTACTATAACCTCATTTCTTCTTTTGAACAAAATGGTAAAATAGTGGTCTTTGGTGTCTTATTAGAATATTACGAGGTAATTTTTTTTTTTTTTTTTCTTTAAGAATGAGAGACTAGATAAAAAAAATATAATAGTAGGATAATGACTTTCTGTTGTTATAGTCTATAAAAAATGATTATGTTCAGGGAGTTCAGCAGAATTAAGCTCAATGAGCCTGTTTCAGCTCCCTTGACATTGAGGGGAGGGTAATAGTAGTGTGTACAAAGTGTCTAATAAATGAGTGGTTACTAGTCAGGCTAATTGAGGGATTATGCGTTACACTTGCTTGGACAGCTATCAAGTTAGCTTAAATTATTGCAGAGGCATCTGATTCTCTACTGTATATTGATTCCCTGCTGATGTTGCCTTTCACAAATGATTTCAATTCTCTATGTAACAAGACTTCCAAATTTCACTCAAGTTTTCACCAACTCATAATTACATCCTTCTGCCCAACAAATTGTAGCTTGGTTTCCTCAAGTTAGAGAGAGATAAAAAGAGGCTATGGAGATGAGGCTATTTGTTATCACTAGTTCAAATTGTTTCCCTTCTATTTCTTTGCTGTCACATAGTCTAATAACTGATGCGAAGTTTTTTTTATTTATGTATTTAGAAGTGAAGTCTGTAATATATTCATAGATACAAAAACTTAAAGTTTGTTTATAACCAGGAATTCCTTAGTCCCTATCAATCAACGAGGTTGCCAATTTGTAAATTAGAGAAACAGTTTGATTAAATTGATTAGGAAAAAGGAAGAAACAAATAGCCAACCAGGTGACATCACTATTAGACTGTCAACGAACGAAGCCACAATCTGAGACACAGGATTACTTAAACCTTAAAACTCTTCATTCACCACACACCAGACTATATACATATGAAGCACAATACAAGCAGTATTCTAGTAGACCATAGGAAAGAAAGCAGAAACTAAACTAGGAACAGCTGCAAGGAGTCTTGGAACAGATTAACAAGCTAATGGTAATGGAATTGGTTCGACATGTGGATCAGACTGAACCTTTTGAGAGTCAAGGATAACCCTAGCAACTTCAATTGCTACTGGACTATCAACATAATGTTGTCGACAGACTGGCTTGTAGACGTCTGATCCAGCAACAAGTTCTGTCTGAGTATCATCTGTCTTCCTCAAGGTAAAGAAAGCCCGTTTTCCACAGAGCTCACATCGAGCTGTTAGTTTAGTTACAGTGTCGGCCAATGGTACAATATCAAGAACAGAACCGAATCTCCTCCTGCCACAAGCATTTGAATTATCAGTAAAAGGGTTATAGAGGCACAGAGTAAACTAAAACCTATAAGCAACACATATCCATTTATAGTTCCACAAGGTAAACATCATAACCATTAGATGGTATTTCCAGTCTGCTTTGACAATTAAAACCAATTATGTTTCTTAAAATTTCCAGTGAATCACTTTTCTTATCTGAAACTGCTGGTTTTAGAAATTTCAGTTGTCTGACCAATATGGATCAAAATGACACTAAGAAATACCTTAAGTAATCCCCATCAAGTCCCGCAACAACTACAGTCTTCCCATCATGATCAGCTGCCTTACAGCAGAAATCGTAAAGGTCATCAAAGAATTGAGCTTCGTCAATCCCTATCACATCCAGCTGAAACAACAAACCAGCAGTCAGATTTTAGGAAAGTAAAGTCAAACAAACATTAATATACGACTCTTGCTGCCCAAATTCAAGTAATGCTTACTATGACAATTGAAATGCATATATAAGCTACATGTTTAATCAGAATAAAACCATTCGGAGGAAAATGGACCAATTATAACAGATTAACAGCCCATATCTACCCTTAGTAATCTTTCTGGGTGGCAAATCTACACTTGTTAAAGATGTTTACGCAACCAGGAGATAACTAACAACTCCCACATACACAGTTGTGAGGCGCACAAAAGTGTGTGCATTCTTTTCAGGGCATCTTTTCGACATACTCAATTATAACGTATTAGTCTGTCCTCTACTACCATCTGTCTTATATACACCCTAAATTTGGCTTGTTTGAGCATACCAATAAAATCTTCATTTTAGTTACCAATCAACCTACAATATAAAAGGTTCGAATCTTCTGACAAAATCAATATACCTTTTCATAGGCATCATCTCCAAGCTTTGCTCTGAATGATGACAAATCTGGCATAGCCCAGCAAGGTAATTTTTTCCCATCATGTGTCACAATTGAGTCCAATCCATACCTTGTATCCTTGCTCGATTTGACAACCGCCACGTTTCTGAATGAAAACAGTTTAAAACAAATTCAGGTAACAATTACATAGGCAGCGGGACTACATATTCTAATACACAACAATCTCAATGCTAAGATCTCATGTTTTTCTAAATTGGCAAATACACAAACATATAGAGAGCCATAGCAAAAGCAAAAATTAGATTTAAGGCTAATAGGTACAAAACTGAAAGCAATTTTAAACAAATTAACCATCAGATCTGAGTTCTAATGACATGAAAATTTCCCTAAAATCAACAATTGAAGCAAATCTGAAAAAATAAAATAAAAATCAAACCTTCCAGTTTCTTTCTCAGACAACATCCTTCTAAGAAGAGCAGTGGTTTTCCCAGCGAACATAGGGCCAATAATAACATGAACTTCACCAGAAGATAATTTAGGACTCTCCATTACAGAATTAGAAGAAGAAACAGAAAAGGGTTTTCTTATTAGAGGAAGAAATTTAGGGGTTTGAAGAGAAGAAATAGATTTGATAGGAAAAAAGGTTTGAGAAGAAGATGGGGTAGAGAGTTGTGAAGGGAGATTTGTAAAGAAAATGCATTTCATTGTGGGAATAAATAACATTTTGTGAGTCAAACGTGCTGTGTACTGAACAATTTTGGAAAATCTGGAAAACTTTTAAGTTTTGAATATTGAATTCTTTTTGGAGGGAGTTTTCAGATTTTCAGATTAGAATTTTTGTTTTTGGAGGGAAGATTAGGTAAAGTTGAAAATGTGTCGTAGTCGATTTCGGCGTAGATGGTTCTCGCTGATAATATCGGTTTCGGCTCTTGTCCGAGACGAGACATGCTATATCATCGATATGGTATTTGATCGTTTTTTAGTCGAAATGACCCAAAATGAGTTGGCCGAAATATTCGAAATGACCGAGATAGTCGAAATTATGGTGGGGGATTTAAAAAAAAAAACCAAAAAAATAAGAATGAATTTCCTTATCCTAGTTTTAGGGTTTCCAATTGTTATTTCAGAAAAATGGGTACTAGTTAGGGCTGCACAACGGGTGGTCGGTTCGGTTTTGAACCAAAACCAACTACCAACCCGTCTATATGCGGTTTTTGAAAATCAAAACCATATACCAACCCATCCATAGGCGGGCGGGTCGGTTTAAAACTGATCCGAGTCGGGTTCGGGCGGGTTCATTTTTTTACGGGTTAAACCGTATTAATAAAATAAACATTATGAGTTTAAATATAGGTCGAAATGTCTCATTCAATCAAAGGGTGTTGCTCGTGGTACTGAATATGGATAGAAGAGTTGTGAAGGGGAGTTTGAAATCAAGAAATGGAAATAAAAAAATTGTTTCTACTGATTGTGATTTGAGCTTGGGAATTTTGGGGTTGAACTCGATTTGACTTTTTATCTGAGATTGAAACGAGACAATGGAGAAGAAGACTGTTACCGAGAAGAATTTCATGGGTTTGCTCGAATATGTGATGGGTTGTGATTGCTGATGGCAGTAGAAATTGAGTTAGAGAAGAACAAGGAAAGACAAGAGCAAGAAGATGTTACTTCCGTAAAGAACTAGTGAATGGGTCATGTTTATGTGGTTGAGTTGGTGGTTTCAATCGAGATGACAGTGAATTGGTGAGAAGGGTTTGAACAGAAACATGGAAAGATGATGAAGAAGATTTAGCCAATAAATTTGTGATGTTTTCAGTAGAAATAAGAAGCAGAGAACAAAAGCTACTAGTGGTGATTTTGCTTGCCGTCGCTGATACAAAAAACAAGAAAAGAGATGGTGCTGGCTGTTTGGGTTCGAGTAAATCTGAAGAACATAAGAGAATAGAAAGTTTAGGTTTAGTTTAGTTAGGGTATCTTCGTTTAGATGGAGGTCTAGGATGAAACAAAATAATATTAATCAATGGCAAAAAAAATTTGGTTTATACGGGTGGGTTCGGTCGGTTCTTATGCTAAACCCGTAAACCGAACCACCATGAACGGGTGTTTGATTTTGAAAATCGTATACCAACTTGGTGTGGGCGGGTTCGGTTTAAAAACATGTGGTTGTGTCGGGTTCGGGCGGGTTCGGTTTTTGGTGTGGTTCCTGTTCAGCCCTAGTACTAGTTTTATATATTAATAGGTCCAATATAGAAAAAATATTTGATATAATAATTATAGGTATAAAATGTGTGGACCGATATTTCGCCGGTATTTGAAACCGAAATCTTCCCAATACAAAAGTGTAGCTATGCATCGCTCTCGACCGATACAAACCGAAATCCGATATTAACTACATTAGTCAATATGATGTATTTATAGTATCCGACTCAGCTGAACCGATATTAACCCGTTAGAGTTCACTCGGTCAAATCAGCTTTTGACTTTGTGAAGCATGGGTTGACTTCAAAACTTTTACCATCAAAGAATAATTAAAGCAAAAGATAATTTATTTACTTTAACCAAAAATTCCAATGGAGATAAAAGATTACAGAAGACGGAGCAATGTAAACTACTACACACATAACAGTGTAAAGAAGAAAGCAAATAACTATGAAATTTTGTGGAGGACAAAAGAAGCCAAATCTAAATATTGAGACCCTTGGGTACCGGATGAAGTGAATTACTTCCTGCTTCATCTATGTTTCGGATAAATGGACCATTCAATGCATTCGAAGAAGATCCCCAGCAGGATGCATCTAAAAGATATTTGTTTGTAAATCCATAAGCTGAGGATCTACAGCTTTGATTTCCTTTTCAGCATCTTCAGTTGTCGTGATTGGAGTAGGAGTATCGAGGTCAGGCGGGTTCTGAACATTATACATACAACCACAAAACAAAAACAAGTATCAACCTTAGAAATTGCTTTCCGTACAAAAATTCATTTCAAGTTAATTTATGATGCAATCATAATGTAAATGAAACATTCGTGGTTCCTTACCGTGCAACGCACAAGAGCCCAATTGGCATCACGGAAAAATGGATGTTTCTTAATTTCGTTTGCACCTTCACGTGAACCCAATCTATTCTTGGGATCTCTATGCAATAAACGGTGCATCAACTGCTTTGCATGGAAACTTACCTGTACAGGATAATGAAATAATGCTCAAACTCTCGTTTAAAGTTTTTAGTTCTTGTTTTAATGCCCACTTAACAGATTGGTTCGTCTATCCTCCCATTATAGATATGCCGATATGAGAAGACAAGATATATAGAATGTCTCACCGGAATACTTGCTGGGAATCTAAGATCCTTGTGAAGAATGTTAGCAAATGTCTTTTGCCTTGTCTTTCCTCTGAATGGTGTATATCCATAAAGCATTTCATATAGAAGAATGCCTACCAGGGTACATTGAAATCAGGTTAAGTCAGAGAACACATACACGGAGAAAAAGAGGGGATCAGTAATCAAAGGATATTTTATAAAGGAAGAGCGACCAAAAATTATTACCAAGAGCCCACCAGTCAACTGCACTTGTATGACCAGCTCCAGTGATAATTTCCTAAAATCATCAATAAAATCTTAGGTTGCCGGCAACTGAACTGAAATGCAACTACTTGTTCTGGAAAACTGAATGGAATATTTAGTTAGAACACGAACCGGTGCTATATATTCCTCAGTGCCAACAAAAGAATTCGAAGCTCGTATTGGTTCAGCCATAAAGATTGGAGGCAGTTGTCCTTTTTGTTGCTTTTTCTTATTGTTGCTACTTGGAATCAAAAGCTGCATTTAAGTAGGTACTATTAGTTTATTCGATACGAGCATAACCTACTTATTTGATATTTGTTGAAATTATTGAGAACTAGTATATATAAACACCTGTGGCTTGCAGGAAGTCAGACATGAAAGATCAAAATCTGTTAATGCTACATGTCCATTGCTTTGGAGTAAGATATTTTCCGGTTTCAAATCCCTGTATATGATACCTGAAAATCAAGAAAAGGCATTAACGATTGTTAAATACTATTACAAGAAATTTTGATTAAGTCAGGATGATTAACATGTCACCTTGGCAGTGAAGGTATTCCAAAGCAATAACTACCTCCGTAGCGTAGAATCTGCATGCCCAAAATCAAAATTTTGATATTAGTTCCTTTTGTTAAGGCAGTAAAAGTAACAAGAAATCATTTGTTAAGCATTAGTAATACAGTCAGAGATAAAAAAAAAGACGGAGCAGTTTTCTGCTAAAGGCAAAGTTGTTACTACTGTCAAAAAACAAAGGAAGCGGATGGACACATTATACTCCATTACCACAAAGTAAAGCAATACCTTACTGCATCTTCCTTAAGGACCTTCAATGGCTGTCTGTCTAAAAGCAGGAAAAGCTCACCGCCTGGGCAGTAATCAGTTATGAGACAAATATGTGTTTTTGTCTGAAAAAGAGCAAAAATAGAAGAAAGAAAACACACATGAGACCCAAAAAAACTACAAACAACTACAAGTTTGTTATGCGCTTATGAAACTCATCGCAAATCAGTTGCAGAATTTCTATACAACCACAGATACCATACTGACAATCAAAGTATTGAACCTGGAAAGAAGCGTATAATGCAGGAAGAAAAGGATGGTCCAACAAGTCGAGAATTTCTCTTTCTGCACAAGCCCTATGCACCTGTAATGCAGAAACAAAAGAACTAGTTTAGCGAAATGAAGGAAAGAATGAAGATGCAAACATATGCCACCACAAAGTACTCTGCTCTATTATCACCTGAAACCATCTATCATTAGTATATGTTGCAAGCTATCTAATCTTTAGAGAAAGAATTAGAAAAGCTACGTATATTCAGAAGTCATATATAGTTCAGTACCTTGTTGCGGTTGAGCATAATACCCTTATCCATAGCCTTCATC
The DNA here is from genome assembly GCA_023531435.1 of Papaver californicum. Classification (NCBI taxonomy): domain Eukaryota; kingdom Viridiplantae; phylum Streptophyta; class Magnoliopsida; order Ranunculales; family Papaveraceae; genus Papaver; species Papaver californicum. Next base: position 765,705 of record JAJJMC010021118.1, on the reverse strand, counting down.
GCAAAGTATTCTCCAGTTCCAGACAATTCCACCAAATGTACACTGCGATATGGAGTAGACAAGTCTTGTTAGTATATGAGACCGTCATTGTGCACCTATCTATTCACCATGTTATAGGAACAAAAATTTACACACCTTCCAGTGTCACCAGAGCCTAATGGTTTTACAGGCCTAAAATGATGTAAGCCTATCGATTCTCCGGTCTCAAGAATCTGAAGAAAAAAAGTTTGTGGAAGCAATCTAGTCAGTCTTACAGATGTTGCTTCCTGGATTAAATTATCAACATATAGTGGATATTTCCACAGTCCATGGAAGATGGAACAATTAAAAGGTCACATATACCTTTCGAATAGCTTTCCATGATGAGCTCTCTCTCCTGTGAGGCTTCGGCAGTACTATCTTAGAATGATTCATCCATAGATCTTCCGGTTTCTGAGGATACCGATTAAAAAAATGTGAGAATCCTAAACACTGGTTTCTAATTGTTCTTTTTCTATGTAGACTTACCATGTTAGCATCCGGGAGTTCTCGCACTGCTTCATCAACATTTTCTGCTGTTTCTTTCACCTGACCATAGACATATATAAAATAACCAGCAACACATTCTTACAACCACCAACAAACTCGAAAATTTAATGCATCATCCAATCTATGTGGTTCTTAAAACAATTTCAAAGACTAAAAACTATGGAATTCATATCTGGAAAGAGTATATACCACTTTTGCACTTTCTGTTGCGGTAGCCTCTGGGATACAATTGTGATGTGGCTCAACATGTTCACTCCCATCAAGTTGGACTCCAATAAAATACTGCACTTCTCCCTGTTTGGCAATCAAAAGAAATAAGTTACTTTTCGCACTTTCACACTCCTAAAATACAATTGCGATGTGGGAAACTCGAACTAGAACCACATTGTTTGTTTTACCTTTTGGTCTCGCATAGGCTGCAAATGAAACAAATTCCAAAACTTTTTTCCTGCATGGATTTAAACATTTTTACAGTACCAAAAAAAAAGTAAAAATAAATTGATATCAAAGACTAAATGATAAGGCAGAAAATAGAAGAAGAAAGGGCAGTAATACCAGTTTTTGTGTAGTTGATAAGCTGCACAGTAACATCTGTTTGGGTGTCAATAGCATTTCTGATCTTTTTAACTGTAGCCATATCAGTTTCAGGACCTTGAAGAAACCTTAACAAAAACAAATAATGGTGTAAGATCTTTACACGTCACAAAGATGGTTTGGAGATTAAAGGAAGGTGTGGCACGTGGTTCTTTTCCCTTACCCAAATCTTGAGTGGTTGTTCTTAGGTGACAAGTTTTAGTTAAGGGCTGATTTCTAAAGATGACTCGTTTACCTGCAGTTTCTGCCCAAGATTTCTTCACGGCTATATTCTGTGAGCTCTAAGAAACTGTCTGAAGCGAAGATCTGAAATGTATTTCCACAAAACCAAATAGTTAGAAACAAATGATAGGAAATTAGTGACGTCTGAAGCAAGATTAAGTAGACTATAGTGAATGGAAAGTACATACAATGGGGTTATCAGGCAGTCTAGGATCAGTGATGACGAAGTTTTTCTCGATACGTTCAAGTGTTGTAGCGAGATCAATACCCTTCCTCATTTCCTTTTTTCTTACTTTATCATCCATACTCTCAGGTCTTCCATCATAATCAGCATCATCTTCACTATCATCCTCCTCCTCCAATGCAAATCCCATATTTCCATTTTCTTCAGTATTTGAATGTCCTTTCCCCTTAAACCTATAAATAACAAATGAAAATGGTGAGCGCTGCTGGTAAACAATATCTCGTCCGGTTCGATGTTAGTTGAGTAAGTATTGGGCGCAGGAAAATATTAATTACTTCATGAAAGAGCGTAAGCCAGACTTTCTTGGTTTCTTTTCAGGAATTTCGCTTATTCGTTGCATTGAATTACGCATATTTCCATGTGAATTACGTCGACTATGAGGTGCTACATTTTCAGAGTTTCTTCTTCCTGGAGGATTGGGAGTTTCTGATGATCTAGGTCGTCCAGTTCCACCACCTTCTGATTTCCTAAATGGTCTGTTTGTTGATTCAGAAAGCGCGCGTGGGTCTTTAACAGCTAATACTAACTCAGTCACGGAACTTGTTGCCGATTCCTGCTGTCTAGCTGCAAAATCAATTAACCAACATTTAAGTAATTTTATTCAATATCTCTGGCTAATTCTGCTCCAAAACAAATTTGGACGGAAACTAAAGTACCGTCATATTTGATTAATGATTCAGGTAATCCATTGGGTCGAACCGTCTTCTCTTTTGCTCCTTCCGTGTGTTTGCTAACTTCCACTTGCATTCTGTTAAGAACACAATTATTCGATTATTTATTAAACTTGTTTGTAAAGAATTTCCACTCTATTTGTGCTTTGGATTAGAAAACTCGGTTACCCGGTTCACTCACCCAATGAACTTGAGAACTTTGCCGTTGTCATCTTTAATGGGAGCAATTGTGAGTAGATTCCAAAATGGGGATCCATCCTTCTTGTAATTCATCAATCTACCACAGTAAGTATTTCCAGCTTCTAGCGCCTCTCTTATCTTCATTACGTCTTGTGGATCCGTTCCTGCTCCTTGCATAAATCGACTGCATCGTGTAACAAATTGAAGTTTAGTAATGCGATTCTTGAAGCCAAACTAGAAAATTCGCTGAAACTTGAAAGTAGCAAACTTTTAAAGAGAGACATACCAGTTTCTGCCAATGACTTCTCTGGAGGTATAACCGGTCATCTTAAAGAAACCAGCACTTGCATACAGAATAGGAAAATCAGGTTTGGTAGCATCAGAGACCACAAATGTCTGTTGAAAGGTTGATAAAGCATCTTTTAGATCCTCAGAAACTCTTGGCATTCCTCTGCCAATACCTCCGTCGGAATCCTCGGAATTTGTAGAGTTTTTCCTAGACGATGGTAGTCTTTCTCCACCTGAAGTTCTGACTCCAACACCTTGTGGTTTACCCGTCTCATCGTCAGTTTTTAATACTAATCCCCATTCTGCTGCTCTTTGTGCAGCTGCACCATTTTCCCCGCTTAAAGGAACATCGTTTTCTATGTTTTTTCGATTCTGATTGCTATCTGGTACTGTTTTTTTGGTGGAAGATATGTTTTTTTCGATGAGTGGTGGTAATGGTAGCTGTGGTGGTGTTGGATTTTTGAGAGCCATCCAAGAAGTACTTTCATCTGTTTTAGTACTGCTTGATTTTGTCAAATGATTCTTACTCTCTGGTAAATCCTTGTCAGGTACAGGAGGATTACTAGTACCCTGCTGTGTTGCTCCCCAGTTTTGCCAGGCCGGATTTGGACGGAACGTCGTCGGTGCAGCGCTTGCAGTCGTTTTGGAAGAGGGGGGATTGCTAGATGGATTGAAAACTTCCAATGAGTCACGAGAGTCCCTACGGTAAGATTGTTTCCCAGCCGATTGACTCTCAAATGGATCCATCTCTGCATTCAGCAAATCACAAAACTTAGAATAAACTTAATTTAGATGAATCCATTCTCATCAGTTTATTCAGGTGCTTTAAGACTCAAAGACAGTTGCATGTGACAAACAAAAACCAGAATTGACTGGTCTTATCATTGGGCTAATAAAAGAATTAATGATGAGGTTAGGTTTTGGTTTTTAACTGGAATTAGGTCCAGCATATGGAACAGAAACTGTATGAGAAATATGACAAGACAGTAGTTATGGCATTTTGACAAACGCCACCAAATTTTTTGACATAAGGAGGAACCCCACCGTGTATAAGAGGTGATAGCCACCACTAACAACTGCATTCCACTCCATTGATGATTTAGAAAGAGAAAGAGGGGTCAGTCAGTGTCTACACAAAAGACTGGGGTCATTTCTGGGGGCACATACTTTTTCTCAAAGGATTGCCTATCAAGATAAATGAAAAATGTACCATTCTTTAAAGTGGTTGGTTTTCAGTATGGGGGTCATTCATTCAATGACATGCATACATATATAGTCCCACAAAAATCTAATGGGTGTAAAGTTTGAGATTGATGGAAATAGCTTTCATCTATTATTGATCCTGGATTTTAAAACCAAAATATCAGAATATGATTAATTTAGGGTCTCTAATTAGTAATTACCCACAATAAGATCAGTTTCTCGTACCAATAGTTTGAAATCTGTAGCATTAGAGCATTTCCGGTGCTGGGTCAAGGTCATCCTATACGAAGGTTTAAATAATCTCTCTCTTCAACAAAGCGTGACTTTTTTCCTTTTTATTTTTATCCCAAAATAAATGATTTTTTTATTTTTATTTTATATATTATTTTTCTAAACAAACTCTTTCTAATAACTAGTGTTGTTAATATTCTTTCTAAAAAATATAAAGAATTTGAAATTCATGTTTATATTGGTTGTTTATGTCTTTTAAAAATGAATATTCGCCTTTTTAGTTTGTGAAATATATCAATTCGAGGATCTAATACAAAAGGGTAGATAAGGAAAAATATTAAAAAATGATTCTCTCTTATGTTATCTTAAAAAACTGTTCAAACACCAAAAAACTCACTCTTTGTGGGACATAGGGAGTAATATTTTTTATGGGTAATTACTACATGACGAAAAATAAAAATAAGATTTTTTCACCTTAAAATTCATCTTCAATGTTCAAGGTTTTATTTAACAAACTTTATTTAAATTTATAAATAAAATAATGATATGGACATAAAACCCAAGGTTATTGATCGAGATTTTTTTCTTCACCCCCAGCTAATCATTTCATCTTTCTTTATGACATTTACCCTTACATTGGAGATGAAAATTTAGTGGAAAATATTTTAAGTTCTAGGTATCATGTTTTTTTAAGACCTTGATCCATTACATTGAAGATACTTTATAGTAATAATTCTAAACCAAGTGTAAAAAAAATGACCTGGCAGTTTTTAAATGTTTGGGTTAAAATGCAGGTGGTTTATCCATCAGTAGCATTCACAACTAAGATTCAAAGTTGTCCTGTATACATTCTATGTGTAAACATTTTTTATGGATTTGAAACAAAAAAAATTTAACTTGAAGAGGTGAAAAAAAATCATCTTCAACCTTAGATTTTAATGACTATGATGTCTAAATAACTATCCCATATTTTATCTCATATTTATCTTAAATATTTTGTTGGAGAAGATTGTTTTATTAAAACATAAAAAAATCTTATGCAGTAGAAAATGTAGGAATTCTGCAAAGCCTTGTTGGAGATGCTTTAAGAATTTATTTTATCATAATTTTGTTTTATTTTTAGTGTTATATTGGTTCAAGGTTTTTTCATTTTCGGGTTCTCTTAATATGTCTTTTGCATTTTAAGCAGGAACAAATACCGATTTTGGAAAACAAAAATCAATTTAGATTTTCTGTTTGTTTTTAGCGTTGTCACTATCAATTGAAAATTTGGGACCAAGTCGGTAGATGTAGGTGCCTCATAAGTTATGAGGCAGTGGCCTTTAGCAATTTTTAACTAACAGCATTAATACTAAACTTACTAGCTTGAAGATAAGTATCCCACGAATTAAACTTTCTTAAACAAGTACTAATTAATTAGGTAAAGAGGATTAACTATTGGATCAACTAGGTATTGATTAACTAACTGGTTCGCAAGGAGCCTGATTCTCATCCTTGAATCTTCAGAGAAATTAGATAAATGGGTGCATTTTTCGATCTGCCCACACTATTATTAGCTAATTATTCATCTAGTCTTAATTGAGCGACCGATAGAGTGGATTAGTAAAAACTTAATGAACTAGAAATTACTAAGAAAATAATACTAGAAATTATGGACCAAAAAAAAAGGAACTTGGAAGGTTATAAAGAAGGTTGGATCACCTGTTGGAGAGATTAGCAGCACAGTCTGGGCTGTTGATATCTACTGCAGTAGTAGTACTATTCAGTTAACCAACAAACAAACTTGCAGCAGTAGTTAAGGAGGAGAGAGTGAAAGAATGATGATGATGATAAAGAAGAAATGAGGAATAATAGCTGCTGCTATGATGGCTGCTGTTGTGGGTGCTTTAATGGAGAACTTTTTGAAGAGAGATAACTAAGAGATGAGAGAATGATTGAAGACGTCAGAAGGACATCGATGAAGTTCCCATCCCTGTACATTCGATATCACGTTGCCAGGTCTCTCTTTCCTACTAAGCAAATTTGATCAATAATCATCGATCCCTCTCCACCGATTTCTCTTTTGATTTTATATATCAATTCTCTGCATCACAATTAACCTTCTTGATCAGTACCAAGTCCCACTTACTGCTTCTGTCTCTCTATCTGACTAGATGATCAGTTCAATAATTCACTTGGATTGATAGTAGTAGCTGGTTTCTTTTTATTTTTTTCAGCTGAACAGTAGTTGTTGGTCCGTTTCGGAGTATTATCTAAGGTTTGATATTCAGTGAGTTTCATTGTCAATTAGAAGAAGTAAAAATCAAATTGAAGAGAGAGATAGAGTCCCCACCATGAAGTAGTTGCAGACAAAGGCTTCTGATATCTCCATGTCTTGTATGTTTTTATGTTTTTAGCGATCTGATGGAGTAATTTTTTTCATGTGTATTTCCCTTTTATTAAGTCCTTCAAAACCTATTGCAGTTATTCTGGAATCATTAATCCTATAACAACCGTGCTTGGCTCATGACTTGCTTCTAGTGTGACGTGCCTGGCCACCAGATACCATAGATTTTAGGGACGAATGGAAACTTTGTTTGGGGTGAATACCATGATCTTAGAATTTAGGACTTGGTGCTGCATCCATCATGATGAATACCATGCCATGCAGATAACTCGTGCATTTTCAATCGATGTTCGATCATATAACTACCAAAATTCTTGTTATACAAATAGTGTTGTAAAATTCCCGTATGAGTTGATTTATTATCTAAGATGTCTATGATTCATAGCCGTTAAATTCTCTGATTCTAAAACGCACACGTTCTACATGAGTGCTGATTTAGTTTATTTTTGCTTCCAAGAGAAGAGCTGATGGTATGGAGTAATGACGATTCAACGACTGATCAACGTGGTCCAGATATTGTCGATGTATATAGACAGCACAGGGTTGGGACCTTGAGGGGTTTAACCATGTGGGTTGGATGTTGACCTATTTATCGGTGGTGCCTCAGGGCTCAAGCTAGCTGGGCAACAATATTTTTGGAATATACTATTGCAGGAATATATTTAAGGCACCTGTAGATAGCATTTATTTCTCAGCACCCCGAAGTGGTAGTTGTGTATGTTCACGATTTATTTCGTGGGGATAGATTTCGGACACTCGTTTGCTACCAATCACTAAAATTAAATTCCATTAAGTGTTTGTTGATTTCTCTAGAGTATTATTCGTCTTTCAAAAGTACAATCAATGAAATTTTCATCCTGAGGGATGCAAGTGACTTTCTGATGCAAGTTGTAAAAATTTCCTGTGACAGAGCTAGAATAGAAGGTAAAAGTGGCGAAAATAATTTCGGCTATGTGATGTCAAATGATGAATAAAAAAGACAAATTTGGAATTACTTTCGGAAAATGTATAACAACATGTTTTAGAAATCGGTTCCATTATTCCATCGGCCAATTGCCAAGACGGGGTTGATTGACTTCATGTTGTCATTTTTTTGAGAATTAGGTGAAGTCTATGTCAGTGACTAAAACAATAAAACGTAGGGAGTACTACCAATACGGCAACATCCACCTTTGACTGTGGTCAATACTGGGTGACTGATTTAGTCTCCTAGTCAGCAAAAACTGATCCTCCTGGTAGCAGCATGGCTAACTGAGGCCCGAGGCCCACTGATCTGCATATCTCCGGGATCTGTCTTTTTATTTTCCAGAAAGTCACTTGGAGAGACATTCTACCCGGTGAATAGGGCATTGGACACCCATGTCCATGTAGGATGGGATTGGCAGCACTATTGACTGACTGTACAAGCATTTTCAGTTGCAAATCATGATGCCCTTGACAACCGGGCTATTTTCCGTCGTGTTCAATAATCTCACAATGGTGGAACCCGTATCCCACGTGATTATAGAGATATTCATCTTATCCGTTCACAATAATATCTGTTGGACGGTCACATCACACTTTCATGTTGGCTGGCTGGAGTGTGGGAATGTATTCTTGATTAAGTTAAAAAGGAGTCGGGTCCATCAAAACTACCGATGCTTCACATTTCATTCCCTACGTAACATGGAGAGAAGGGAGTGGGATTCTGATGCGGTACTGCGAATCATGTTCCCATAATATGGGCATTGGGCACCAACCAAACAATTCTTATTCTAATCACGTTAACCATATTATTGTGTACTTACTACTTACTACATTTGGGTCTGAGATCATGGTGGTCGGATCAAGAATATGGGGTAATTGCCTTGGTGTGTTTTTTCTAAAAATAATAATAATAATAAAAGTGGTGCATATGTAATAATCCGAGTTTAAATTGTTAAACGAATTTTTTTAAAGCTGTTAACTAATTTAATAATCAATTAAACTACACTAGAATGGACAAAATTGATTACCAAATAAATTGGATTAGAAAACCTTTATAATCCGAATGTCATTGATCTCTTGAACGATGAGTTTTCTTCTTTGATTCCATCAATTATAGATTTCTCCATGGTTAACAACTTTCTTTATATTTTCTTTTGAGCTAAAATATAAGATATTCTTGTAAATTTTTATTTACAATTTCTCGTCCAAAAAAACCGATTTGATTTTTACTTTCTTTTTTATACATCTCTAGTTTACTCTAATGTCTCTCACCTTTGCACTTGCTTTGAAATTAGAATTTCTAAGAACATATAAAACATCTAGCTACTTGGTTATTCTAATTTTTCTCTTAATTCCATTGAAATTCATCGGCGAAAGAAATATGAATGTAAAATTCAATAACAGACGAACTAGTTATCATACTGAACATGCTTGGAGGCCCACTCATATATCAGGCATGTTCATTTTTTTCACATGAGCCAATTTAGAGTTTTATCACGGTACCAAGGGTGAGTAATGGACAATTATCAAAATGACGGATTTAAAATTTTTATCTGCATTTGTAGATTTGATATGTGACAGTGGACGGATTTAAAAGAAATTAAAGTTGTAAAAAAGAAAATAATTCTTTTTTTTGATCATACTTCGATTTGTGCGTGTTATTCTTACGCAATAGTCATTCTAATCTTCTCTGCATTTGTTCGTGTTATTCTTACGCAATGGTCATTCTAATCTTCTCCGCATTGTTCCAATTTTATAGGATATTTCCGAAAGAGACAAGTTTATTAAACAGCTAACGCTATTTAAATACACTTGTGTTTTGTAAAATAAACAACGTGGGACTAAACTACAGCCCAATCTCCTAAGTCGCCATTTCTTGGATGTCAAAGGTTCGATGCTCGGTTATCACAACTTTATCAAAAATAGCTAGTCAGTGGTCACACCTGAGCTTTGTTCAAGATTTTTATTAAACCCTTAATTCAACGGATGCCAATCTCGCAGAAGAAGACGGTAACTCATTCCTTATTGTTATTCATTTTAATCTGTAGCTATGTGTTATTATTTAATAGATTTGAGAGTACAGTTGTAATTTCTGATAAAAAGATGGGAAAAAGGTGAGATTTTTAGGTTGATTCTGGGGGGTAATTAGGGTTTATGGATTTAATCTTCCTCGGAAACTTATTGATAAACCCATAAGTTTGATTAATTGATTCTAGTGTATGTTAAACTGAACTTGATTGCCAGAAATGTTTTGGGGAATGGTTAGTTCTTGTTGCAAAGAAATGGAACAATGCAAAAAGATGAATTTCTTTTGGTGTTTTGAAGTTTAGGGATTTTAGGAGGTCATTGATTGTATTTTATAAGGGAACTTAATCATGAACCTTGTGATTAATTGTAATATGTTAGACTGAATTTGATTATGTTTTGGCATGTAAACTGTCTCTGTATGTGTTTTCTATTTAACATTGCACTTGCACTCAAAATGTTTTGAGGGAAAAATTATAAATGAAATTGGTTTGGTGGATCAGATACGGAGGATAAATGCTAGATTACGGTTTATAATGTTTGCCCCTAACATCAAGAAACTTCATTTTGATGTTTATCTTTTGATTCTAGGTGCAAGAAATTGTATAGTTGATTGCTATCTTTGTCTACATTAGCTACAGCTGAGTTTTAGTGGTGCATGAACGCATTAGGGAGTATGTTATTTATGTTTCCTTCAAATCGGGAAAAAATAGGGAATAAAAAGATTATGTTTACTTCAATATCTCAAAAGATCCTAGTGAACATGCTGTTCCTGCAATTTCTTATCTTATCAACTGGTTGTATAACCCATAAATCACCAAAATCGGATTGGTATGGAAGAGATGGCTGATCACATCCCGTGAGGGTTTCACCGTATGTTTAGGACCACATCCACATGGTTCAGATGAAGGGATTGTACCATGCAGTTTCTTTTAGTAAACTACTTGATAACACTTCCTGAAACTATATAGTGGATGGGGAGTTACCTGAACACACCAAAATTGTATGCTTATGTTGTGAAAGGCTCTTCATTCAGCTCAAAATAGTCATTGAGTGCAAGTCTGATTTTCCATATATCATTGTTAGTTTCGGTTTCCTTAGCGACCTGGTAAAATGTTCTTCGTTTTATATATTGGCAGGAATTAAGGTTTTATGAACTCAACCCCAGAAATGTATTTTTAGTGATTCAAGCAGGAGAAAACTTAGATGCAAATAAAAAGAGAAAAGACACAACCTTCAGATTCCATGATATGGCTGACTGTCTATGTAGTTATTTTCAACTTACTCTTCTTCTGCTTCTAGGGAAGCTTGTTGGGGAGGAGGAAGGGAATTTTCCATTGTGGGCTTCTTACATTAATTCTAACAGGTGCTGGAGCAAACCTTGTGTTGTGTTGGTTCTCCCGAGAAATGCAGTTTCTCTTAGGGAAAGAAGATACGAAGATAATGGGTTCAGTTGAAGTTGAGGAGATCGAAAGCCATGAATAGCCTTTCAACCAGTTGTAGGAGGATGAGACTCTGGATAACTACTTATAAACTGGTCAGGTAATCTTCTTTGAGTTTTAATTTGAAATTGTTAACAAGTAATATTTGTGTGAACCTAAATGATATTGACATTGTCTTAGTGAGTAATATATCGAGAGTACAGTTATTCTGTCTTTATATCATCCGTTTAACTTTATGGGAATGTTTTTTACTTTCTTATTTAAGCTCGAGCTGTATTTCTTTGTTGACTTTGCATTTTGTTAGTGACTAGACCTTATATCAATGGGAGAATATGATGTATACGTTAGCGACTTATTTCGTTCATACATGGGAGTCGAATAAGCATATGCAGGCAAAATCAAGGAAAGTGAGAGCTTTCCCAGGAGTATGTGTGAATATATTTTCTCCTTACTTAACATTATCTGATAGATAATTTTAGGGATCCAAAATAGTTCTTTTCATATTTTCGTCTAGTGTTTTGATTCTACTTATGTTAGTGTTGTAATTTGTCATTTTACAGAAAATGGTAGTTAGACTAGGCTAGGAAACCACACTGTTAATTTGTCTTCATTCATTAATAAATCTCACAAGAGCAATAGAGTCAAGTAGGGAGAGTTCTCTGTGATAAAAAACATGCTACATGTTTCCGTTATGTCGTTAACCACAACCAACCTAATTGGTTTGTCTTCAAATAATGCTAGCAAGGCACCTTGCAGACAGCTAGTGTCATTCAGAAAATGATTCCGTTGGCAACGTAGATTTTGACAATTTCATTTGGTATTTCCTCCTAAAATACTAGCTTAATTCAGGAATTGTTACACATCTACAAGTTTGTATTTCAATACCACTATTCATCTTGCTTGTGAATTACCTGATTTCATCATATATGTTTGATAAATTGTAAAGTGTTCTTTAAAGCAGAACTTAGATCAAATTAGCTAGTATTATAATCTGTTTGTACACTTTGAGTTGCACAAAATTACATCTTGAGAAGTAAAAATTAGTTGAAACTTGAAAGTTAACAATAAAAGTTAATGGTCATTCCTAAATGATTGTACTGCAATGAATTTCTATTTCCTGTGTTGCACATTCTAAAAACACACGAGTCATTTTTAAACTCAAAATTTGGTCTTCAAGAAAATGGTTTCTAAGTTTAGTTCTTGAAGAACTTGAGAAAGTCCTAAATATAGGAAAAGCAAAGGAACGTTATTGAAACGGACTAAATATAGTCAATCAGGGTTGGCCTTATCAAATATGTTGGGATTGTAGGTCCAACTAAAGGACCTTCACTAAATAGAATCACATTCTATGCGTAAATGAGATTGTTTCGGATTGCTTAATCTTAATTTCCTGAATTGTAGAAGTTATGCACCAGGGTTCATATGGTGTGTCAAGAAGCCAAGGTGGTGATATTCTCCTGGGTTTCCTTACACAAACCTGATTAGCTGAATTCCATAGGCAGGGTCATTTTTAACGGGACAATGTTCTTGCAATATTCCCATTTTGCACTTGTATGATGAAATCATATCCTTAGCTCGTTAGTTGAGGGCCTGAACTAAGTTAGATCTTGTATAATTGACCATGGGCATGGACGAGAGAGTTATTTATATATTTTTTTAATCGATCAATAATTTGGTGCCGACGAACCCAGGTCATTGGTATCACAACCTAATAATTTTACCACTTTAATACATACAATGATATCAGCGGATGAGAGAGTTTTGTATAATTAGGAACCAAAAACTAGGCTAATGTTAGGACACGGTGATAGCCATATTTAGGGAAAATAACTAATTGTTTTCATTTATAGATTCAATGGATAATTATAGATAGATTCATTGTTAACTGAAAACAAAAACGAGAGTATATAAACAAGATCAATTTATATATTTTTATTTGTGAGTTGTTCTTTATATTTCTCTGATATTAATTCTCGGGTTGCAGGGTCACAATGGCCAACGTTGGAATTAATGCTGCGGTGATTCTCTTGTTTTTACCTTTAGTGTTTTCTAACGTGGCCGATGCCTTTGGTTTTCGAGGTAAGGGCGGCGTTCCTGCTGTTTTTGACGTTTTAAAATACGGTGCTGTGCCTAATGGTCGTGATGATTGCGCCGAGGCTTTTGTGCAAGCATGGAATGCCGCATGCCATCATCCAGGAGGCAACGCCAGACTTGTTGTCCCACCAGGAAAATATAAACTTTTGCCGGTTGTATTCCAGGGGCCATGCACTAGCGAACAGATTGCTGTTCAGATGCAAGGAACTGTTACAGGATCAGATGATGTAAGTGAATACTCAGAAAACCAATGGATCCTGTTCGAAAACATAAATGGTTTGGTTCTTTCTGGTGGAGGAACTTTTGATGGTAGCGGTAAAAAAACATGGAAATACAATGACTGTCGCACGAATCCCAGTTGCCAACCTCTTGCTGCTGTAAGTATAGTATATAGCACAAAATTCATACTTAAACTATATTGTTTTCGCTGAAATTTAATGCTCTCTTTGTTTCTTCGCAGGGTTTGAAATTCAGCAACGTAGCCAAGGGGATTGTTCGACAAGTCAATTCTGTCAACCCACAAGGATTTCATGTGTCACTCGACAGATGCAATGATTTTGAGATAGATAACATGCACCTTACTGCCCCAAAGACTAGCCCTAACACTGATGGAATTCATATTAGTACATCAAACAACATCAGGATTTCCGGAAGCACTATTGCAACTGGTGGCAATTGCATCTCTGTTGACAAGGGTTCTACCAATGTGCCTGTCCCCAAAGTCGCCTGTGGCCCAGGGCTTCTCACTACATTTACCCAGATATAATCGTGAACGACGTCAAGACCCCAATACGCATTGGATTTGTATGTTTTATATTTTTGACTGAACATCCTTCAAAAGTGGAGCGATGTTCACTTTATAAACGTTCATGGAACCTCACTTAAATGATATTGATTTTTGTGTTTAATATTTGTGACTTAACAGCCTTCAAAAGTAGCCATTAGGGATGGTCGCTTCATGGAACCTCAGTTTCAAATGTTGATGTTGCTGTAAATATCAGTCCAATGTTTCTTTGTAGACACGTTCCTCAAGGAAAAACATGATTTCTCAGACCTGCACAATTTCTTTGTCTTTATACATAAGCCTGGTGTTTTTGAGGGCTACCAAATACTAATTAATACTAATTAGGGGAGACTAATAAGATAAAATAAGGTCATTTTAAAGTAATCTACATCACTTATCCATCTATTTTCTATAATGGCTGATCTATCCTTGTTTAATTAATGTTAATTTTGATTAATTAGTTGATTGATTTGGTTATTAGAAAATGATTTGAGTTAGTTTTGGATTAGAAATCGGGAGTGTTTTAGATTGATTTTTCGAGTTTTAGTTTTGTACAATCGGTAGGATCGTGATTTATTTTCCTACCGATTGTACAATCGGTAGTTTAATGAAGTACTTAAGCTACCGATTATGTAAGTTGCCCCAAATTGAATTTCTCAAAAACTTCCAAAATTTTGAACTCTTCATCTTTCACAATCGATAGGTATTGAAAATTTATATCTACCGATTGTAAACACATAATGAATTAAACTTTACAATTTTTAACTTTGTAATCGGTAGTTTAAAGATCAATTTTATCTACCGATTATAATGGTTTTATTGTCCATGACTTTTATTGCAACAATCGGTAGTTACTGAACATAAATAACTACCGATTGTGGATAATCGGTAGTACAAGAATAAATAACTACCGATTGTACGTAAACGGTACTTTAGAAACATAGTTATCTACCGAATATGTCGATTTTACTTAACATCTAACTGCGTAATACTATTTCAACATCCGGAGAAAAACTTGTTCAAATAAACTTACTACATATTGTTCATTAAACATGTTTAAAAAAAAACTAAAAACATCTGAATTAAACGAAACAAAACACATCATAGAAGTTCAAATTGATCAATCTCATTGATCTCATGAAATTCTTCCACTCCTTGTTACTCTGGACTTGGTCCTAGTTTCAACGGGCTTCTTCTTCTTCTTCTCGTCCCCCCTTAGGATCAGCCCGAAGTGGACCTATGTACTCTCCAGCTTCATTGTAGTATGGGTTTATGCTTGACAAGTCTTTATCCCTTAAAATGCACCGAGGATCCAAAACATAGTAAGTTGTCTCGGAATCGGTTGACGAATTGATTTCAATGGTTTTGGACTCCTATATCACCATCTTTTCCTTTCCCTTCTTTAGTTGTTTAGGTAAAGATTTTGAAGTCATTTTCAATGGAGTACTTAAGGGTAAAAGAAGTAGAAGAATCGGTAGAGGAAAAGAAATGAACAAAGTTAATGTTTTAGTTGAGAATAGGTTGAGCCACTAATTTCTTCGAAGTTGGAGAGTTAAAATGTATTGGAGGTGCATAAATGAGAAGAGGTCACCCTCCTTAAATAGATTATAGTCTTAACAGCTCTTTTTTAAAAAAAAAAAAAACGTTGAGGCCTGGTGTAACAAGAGTGTACATAAAATATGTATACTAAGTTCGAACTAATATAAAGAATCGGAAGTTTTGGGTACACCATAATCTACCGATTCCCACAATCGATAGTTTAAGAAATTATGAAACTACCGATTATAATAAGTAGCCCCAAATTGGAAATCGAGATTTTTTTAAAAATTTCAACATTTTGTACAAACACAATCGATATTTTAAAAAATTCTTAAACTACCGATTATGATAAGTAGACCGAAATTGGAAATCGAGATTTTTTTAAAAATTTCAACATTTTGTACAAACACAATCAGTAGTTTAAAAAATTCTTAAACTACCGATTATGATAAGTAGCCCCAA